>CAUYQG010117203.1:0-22251 GCA_963574415.1 Tarsius wallacei
TCAGCCTTCCAAGTAGCTGGAACTACAGGCGCGCGCTACCACGCCCGGCTAATTTTTTGATTTTATTGTAGAGATGAGGTCTTGCTTGCCCAGGCGGGTCTCGAACCCGCGGGCTCAGGCAATCCACTCACCTCAGCCTCCCAAAGCGCGGGATTACAGACTGAGCCACCCAGCCCGGCTTATAATTTAGTTTTTAAGTTACAGGATATTAAGGTGTGGTTGTAATTGACATAGAATAGTTAATATATTACTGACACATTCTTTTTGAAAAGATTAATAGCATTGATAAACTGTTAGCCTGGTTAAAAAAGAAGAGAGAAGACACAAATTACTAATATTAACAAAATAATAAAGCCATCATTTCTTATCCCATGAACATTAAAAAGATAAAGAAATATCTTTTAATCTCCATTAAAAGGATAAAGAAATATTATAAGAAGCTTATGCCCATAAATTTGATAAATTAAATGATATGGACAAACGCCCTAAAAGATACAATCTACCAAAACTCACACAAAGATAAACAGATAACTTGAACATGTATATGTCTATTTAAAAAATTGAATCAATGATTTACAGAAAGCATCAGGCCCAGATGGTTTCACTGGTGAATTTTACCAAACACTTAAAGAAATAATATCACTTCTCTACACTCTCTACCAGAAAATAGAAACAGAAGGAACATTTCTTTTTTTTTTTCTTTTTTCTTTTTTTTTTGAGTTGGAGTCTTACTCTTGTCACCCAGACTGGAGTGCAGTGGCCGCAGCCTCGACCTGCTGGGCTCCGGTGATCCTTCTGCCTCCGCTTTCCAAGTAGCTGGAACTACAGGCGCGCGCTACCGGGCCCGGCTAATTTTTGATTTACTGTAGAGATGAAGTCTCGCCAAGTTGCCCAGGCGGGTCTCGAACCCACAGGCTCAGGCAATCCACTCACCTTGGCCTCCCAAAGCGCTGGGATTGCAGGCTGAGCCACTGAGCACTGAAGGAACACTTCTTAACCATTTTTGGAGGTCAGCATTACTCAAATATCAAAAATGGACAAAGTGAATACAAGAAAGGAAAATTACAAACTAATGTATTTCATGAAAATAGAGGTACAAAATCCTCAAAAAAATATATAGCAGACTGAAACCAACAATGTATAAAACAAATTATGCAACATATTCATTGGGATTTATTTCAGATATGCAGATATGCAATATTTCAAAAATTAAAGAATATAATTCATCACATTGACAGACTAAACAAAAAAATTATATAATTATATTAATAGATACAGAAAAAAACATTTGATAAACTCCAACACCCAGTCATGATGAAATATCTCAGCGAACTGCATATAAAAGGAATTTCCTCAATTTGATAAAGAACATCTACAAAACACCTACAGCATCACACTCAATGATGAGAAACTTCATACTTTTGTCCTAATATTGGAAACAAGACAAGAATAATTCCTATTCAATATTGTACTAGAAGTCCTTTCTAACGCAATAACATGAGAAAATAAAATAAAAGATATACATTTCAGGATTCAAAAGAAAAACACAAAAAACTGTCTTTGTTTACAGATGATACAATTGTCTATATAGAAAAATTCTAAAAATAGACCAAAAAACTCTTGAAACAAATAATTATTGTAAACTTACAGAATACAATGTTAATATACAAAAGTCAATTACTTTCCTAAATGTCAGTAATAAACAATTGGAATTTGAAATTAAAACACAACATTACATTAACAACTTCTAAAATGAAATACCTAGGATCTTACAAAATATGTACCAGATCTATACAGAAAATAATACAAACTCTGATGAAAGAAATCAAATATCTAAATAAATGGAGACATTTTATATTCATGGATAAATGTATTAAATGTCAATTACTCCCAACTTGATCCATACATTCAGAGCAATCACCATAAAAATCCCAGACAGAGCCGGCTGGTTGGCTCAGCCTGTAATCCCCGGCTTTGGGAGGCTGAGGTGAGTGGGTTGCCTGAGCCCGCGTGTTCGAGACCCGCCTGGGCAATTTGGCGAGACCTCATCTCTACAATAAATAAAAAAATCAGCCGGCCGTGGTAGTGCATGCCTGTAATTCCAGCTACTTGGAAGGCTGAGGCAGAAGGATCGCCGGTGCCCAGCAGGTCGAGGCTGCAGTGGCCGGGAGCGGCCGCTGCACTCCAGTCTGGGCGACAGAGTGAGACTCCAACTCAAAAAAAAAAAAAAAAAAATCCCAGACAGTTTTTGGATATTGACAAACTGATCCTAAAGTTTATATCACAAGACAAAAGATTTAGAATTACTAACATAATACTAAAGAGGAAATAGAGCGTTGATAACACCTAACTTCAAGAGTTAGTATAGAGCTACAGTGGGCAAGATAGTGTGGTATTGACAGAAGAATAGACAAATCAATGCAACAGAATAAAGAACCCAGAAATACACCCACACAGACATTGTCAACTACTCTTTGAAAATGGAGCAAAGTCATTTCAATGGAGAAAGAATAGTATTTTCAGCAAATAGTACTGAAACAAGTAGATATCAACATGCAAAAAAATTAATCTAGACACAGACCTCATACCTCTCACAAAAATTCAAAATGAATCAACAGACCTAAATGCAAATGCAAAACTCTAAAAACTTCTAGAAGATAAAATAGGAAAAAATCTAGATGAACTTGGGTTTGGCAATGACTTTTTAGATACAATACCAAAAGCACAATGCATGAAAGAAAAAAATTGATAAGTTGAACCTCATTAAAATGAAAAACTTCTGCTCTGCCAAAGACATTGTTTAGAGAATGAAAAGAAAAGCCACAGACTGAGAGAAAATCTTTGCAAAACACATATCTGATAAAGGACTTATAATCAAAATAGCTAAAGAACACTTAAAACTCAACAATAAGCAAACAAACAACCCAATTAAAAAATGGGCAAAAGATCTGAACAGACACCTCACCAAAGATATACAGATGGCAAATAAGCATATGAAAATATGTTCAACATTATATTTCATTATAAATTGCAAATTAAAACAATAAGATACCACTACACATATTTTTAAATGACTGTCATGAAGGAAGGAGTTTTTATACTCACAGATCCCTAGAAATAGCAAGCAAATGGTGTGCCATGCAGGACCACATGGGGGAACACCAGAGGCAGTCAGGAGGCAGAGGGCCAGGGGAAAGTGTGAATAATGCTTTTAATGTGGTTTTCACAGAAAGAAATGAGAAAGGCAAAGTAACCAAGTTTAAGATTGGCTAGTTTGAATAATTTTAATGGACTCTGGAGTGTAGGAGCTGTCCTAAATTGTGTCTGGTACCTGGCTCAGTGTTGATTAGGGGAGGGAATATTTTTATTTGTGTCTGAGAGTTCCATAAAGAAGGTGGTTGGGATTATGGGTTTGGAATTGGTTGATTTGCATTTGAAATGGGTACTCACAAGTGAGACATTTGCTGTTCTGTAAGAATTAGCTAGCCCTGAGAAGAGCAGTCTCTCCTGTATCAGCAAGATCCCAAGATGTCAAAGTATCATAAAACACAGAAAATAAAACACAAAACTAATGCTTATCAAAATGACTGAAATTCAAAACTCTGGCAATACCAAATACTGGCAAGAATGAGGTACAGCAGGAATACATTCCATGGTGGGAACACAAAATATTACAGCCATTTTGGAAGACAGTTTGGCAGCTTCTTATAAAACAAAACATAAGCTAACCATGTGAATCTCCAATCATGCTGCTAGGTATTTGCCTAAATGAGTTGAAAATGTATGTCCATACAAAAACCTGTATATGAATATTTATAGCAACCTTATTCAAAATTGACAAAACTAGAAGTAACCAAGATGTCCTTCAACAGGTGAATGGATAAACAAAATGTGATACAACCATAAAATGGAATATTATTCAATGATAAAAAAAAATGAGCTATCAAGCCACAAAAAGATATAGAGGTGCCTCAAATGTATATTACATGAGGTAAAAGCTAGCATGAAAAGGCTGCATGCTATATGATTCCAATATATCACATTCTGCAAAAGGCAAAAAGTAAAAAGACCAGTGATTGCCTGGAACTAGGAAGTAGGGAAAGAAGAAGGGATAAATAGGTGGAGCACATAGCACTTTTAGGGCAGTGAAACTACTCTGGGTGCTACTATAATGATGGATACATAATATTATGCTTTTGTCAAGACTCAAAAAATAATATAGCACAAAGAGTGAACCTTAATGTAAACAATGGACTTTAGTCAAAAATAAGATACCAATATTGATCCGTCAGTTGTAACAAATATACCACACTAATGCAAGATTGTCATAATAGGGTAAACAATGTTGGCAGAGATGGAATAAACAGGAACTCTCTTTGCATTTTGTGTTTTCTATAAAGTTGCTCAAAAAAAAAAGGTTTTTAAAAAGTGAAAAGGCAGGCAGAACATATGAGAAGACATTTGCTTTTCATGTAGCTGACAAAAGATTAATATCCAAAGTATTTAGGAAACCACAACAAACTTATAAGAAAAAGAAGCATTTTTTACAAGAAAAGGAGGGGAGATGACCAGGAAATTCGCAGAAAATAAATTTAAAAGACCCACTTAAGTATTGAATTCAGTCAGCATTCAAAACAACAATAAAATTGACAGTTCTCACTGATCAAAATTTAAAAGTTAGACTATTTCAAATGATAGTGAGACTGTAGAGCTCCAGTAGATCTCATAGGTGTGTAGATTGGAGCATTTGCCTTGGCAAGATCTAGTTATTTAGAACCTGTACCTATCATTCAGCAAAGTACCTGCACCTGGGGAATACATCCAAGAGCATTCTTACACATGCACAAAAAGAGACATGGACAAAAATATTTATCACATCATAATTGGCAATATTGAAAATATGGAAGTAACTATAGAAAATAAAATATATACAATGGCATATTACAAAATATTTAGCCTTGAGCTATATGTATTAATAAGAATAAATTCCCAGAACAATATTGAACAAAAAAAGCAAAATCATATATGTAGATAATGATGTTTGAAGCATGAATAATGATTATTTAGGATACTTATATTTGTAGCAATAAAATAAAAACATGAATAGAAATAACAAATTGACAGTTTGGAGGAAGTAGTCGCCTCTGAGAAGAAAGAGAAAAGGCATTGGAGGTTATATAAGAAGCTTCCACTATACCTGTAATGATTTACTTCTTTAAATAAACTGGAAGAAATATTGACAAAATGTCAAGATTTTATTTAAAGCTGGGTGGGGGTACATGACTGTTCTCTTTGTTGCTATATTCTTGTGTATATTTGAAGTACTTAACTTTAATTAGTAAAAGCATGAGTATATAATAAATCAGCTCCGTTGTGTTTATCTTAAAGATGAGAAAGAAATAGTGAGTGAAAGATGTTGATTGGGACAATGAGCTCTTAAGAACCACCCCCATGATAATATAATCATGTTCAGTGAGCTCAGTTCAAGAGACAATGATGAGACTTAGGCTGTCATGAACATACAGCAGAGAGAATGAAACCTAAAATGAGCCACAGTGACAGGGTCAGAAGCCCTTATACCCTAACTATCCCCAGCAAGGAAAGCTGCTCCAAATTACCACATGCAATGATCTGATGGGAGTGGGAGGGTTCTCTCTATCAGGACGCTCCTTGTTCTCAGGAAACACTATCAGCTGAGCTGTCATTACTAACAAAACCCAAAATAAAAGTGAAAGCTTTGTTTCTCTTTTTGCCCATCTCTCAACGCTGATGTGGCTATTCAGTTGTTAAATTAAACCTGTTGTGTTGCACATGTGTGCTGTAATTGATAATGAAAGTAGTTGATAATGCTGTCTGCAATTATGAGGAGGAGTGTGGATATTGTGTGATATAAACTTTATGTGATACAGATTGATTAAAGAAGCAAATAGACATTCAGCAGAATTTAGGATCTAGATATAAGGAATCCTCTTAGGATTTAGGGGTAGGTTTGGCTTTTCTCCAAAGAAGAAACCCATTCATCTCTAAAGGTAAAGAAAGAAATGAGAAAGAACAGAGGAAAATATGAGAATATGAGAATCTTCTCTTTTTTTAAGGCCTTTTTCTTTCTTATTTCAGTACATGGAGACCAAATTTAACCAGAAAATAAGGACAAGACTACAAATTGGCAAGAACAGGTTTCTGAATTGGCCAATTGAATTGGCCAACTTGAAGATCAAATAGTTAGGCCTCCTGGAAATGTACTAAGATGTGAGTCTGAAAAACTGAGGTTGCAATGTAGTTCTAATATTAATTACCACTTCTATGTAGTCCAGTCATTTTACCTGTAAAATAAAGGTCTGAGGCTAGATCAGTGTTTCTCAAATGTTGCCCTTAGGCCACTTGTGTCAGAATCACGTAAAGGTACAGATGACAAATATAGATTCCTGGATCACCCCCACAGACCTACAGGATTAGTATCACTGGCCAGGCTAACAAGATGCATTTTAACTAGTTCTCCACAAATTTTTGTATAGAGTTTGCCATCCACTAATGAGCAAACCAGATTCTGAATGCCCCTTCCTATACCAATCTTTGATGATTAAATACAATTTTATTTGACTATATCTCTAGAGGCTATGGGATTCTCTACATTGTGTAAGTGAGCTAACTTGTTAGTTTTCTTAAGTTTCTGATGAGTTTTCTACAGAATGCAGTATATGATCTGACCTTTGAATAAATTGTTCATATTTCCTAGTACAGAGAGATTTCTCTAGAAATATCGATGATACTGATGAAGATAATAACAAATAGAATGGATAGAATACCTCTTACACTCTGAAGCATGATCATTTAATTTCATGCAATCAAACAAGATGGGGATATTTATAAAAGTTATTTAAAAAGGAAGGTAAGACTTTTTCACAGGAAATACCCAGGATTAGCTTCCATGGTTTACTCCCTTCTATATTCATCTGCAATATTTCACTGTGTTGATTTTAGCTCAGTTTCTATAAATTTGCTTTCTACTCCTTTTCTTTCATCAAATATTTGCTAAATTTTCTAAATGCCAGGAGTTTTGCTTCATGCATGGGATACTAAGATTAAAAAAAGACACAGCCAGTCTCCTCAAAGAATTCACAAGTTTGGGAGTAAATAGACAATAAAAAAAACTATAAAATTGTAAGGTTTTAAAGAAGTTATAAATAAGACAATTTAGCACCACAGAAAAGGAAGCACTTGCACTTATCTGGGGAATCAAGATAGGTTCACTACCTTGATTTGGGTCTTAGAAGTTGTGTTGTGCTGGAGTTGGAAGTTCAGTAAAGAAGGCCAAGTATGTGAAGTAAATTACAGCAAGCAGAGAAGCCTAAACAAAGGGACAAAGTTTAAAAAGGTACCATCTGCTTTTAAAATGTTACATTTCTTTTTTGTTTTAGGGAGAAAGATGAAATATGAATTTGAAAAATAAATGCGGGCTCAAATTGAGAAGGCCTTGAGTACCATGCTAAAACTTAAGATAATTTTCAATTCAGTGTGGTGGCATTGATTAGTAGTGTTGGGGACATACTTTGATCTGTACTTTGAAAAAAAAAATCTCTAGGACAAATATGAAAAGTAGAGAAAGAAGTAGAAACTAATAGCTAAGAAGCCAGTCAAGAAGCAGTCTAGGTGGGCACCTGAGTTCATTTAAAAAAAAAAAAGTAGCTGTGGAAAGAAAGAAACAGACCAGAGAATTATTTCAGTAGCAAAATTCAAGGGAGTTAATCTGTGATCAAATGTGTGGGAAGAAGGGGAGGGGGGCTACAGGAAATAAAGATATTTCCGTGGTTTCTACGTTTGGTAACTGAGAGGATGGAAGTACAATTAACAGACATAGATGAACAAAGGAGTAGGAGCAGAGTGTGGTGGGTGAGCTTGATTGTTGACTTGTGGAGTCTGAAGCACTTGCACTAATTCAGGAATTTGGAGACCGTGAAAATGTGGGCTTATAGACTTGGGAAGACATCAGCATAGAGTTAATAGGAAAAATCAATGGAGAACCTGAGTCTCCTAATTGGGGAGTTAAAATGAGAGTACAAGAGAGGTGAGGATAGATTCTGGAGAAGATAGACATTTAATTCCTATTGCATATGGGCAGACATTATGATAGAGAACCTAAGACAGAATGAGACAAGAGAATGTTCGCATCTAGTTACCTTGATGGCAAAGAAGTACAAAAGTTACATAAAGGCACAGAACTCATTAAATTACCAATGCTCAAAGATAGCAATTGATTACTCTACAATATTTCTTTCTTCCGACTGGACCACATCAGGTGTATACATGCAGACAAGAGAAGTTTTAATAAAGAGCACGTAAAGTGCATTAATGAAGAGCATTGATGTTATTCAATTGACTACTAATATTAATAGTAAAAGAAAGAGAAACAGATGACAGTTGGGTCAAATTGAATGTAAAAATAAATATGCCATTACTTTTTTTGGTCCATTGAATAAATATTTTTTGTTTGCCACAACTTGAGGTTAAGAATTATTCATTATAAATTGAAAGGAAAAATTATATAAAGAAGAAAATGCCCCCAAATAAGAGGAAGTAAATAAATTTTATGTTTTAATTTTCTTTCAAAATCTCTCTTATTTCAGTTTTTTACTGCTAGAATTAATAGAGTGGGAGGAGGGTAGAGCAGGAAGGAGAGTAAAAAATGATCTCAAACAACTTATAACAATATATACCTTCTCCCTAGATAAAGAATTAACTTGGCAATTCAGAGAATGAGAATCTAGACTTATCGTTTTAATTCATTTGGCATTCTTTTAACAAAATTTCATTGAATGACAGACATTGTTCTAGCTGCTGGGATACAAATACATCAGTGAACAAGACAAATAAAAATGTCTGCTTTTGTGAAGCTTTTTGAATAAATAAGTTACAGATTCATAACTGACAATTGCTAAGGTGGTGGAGGCAGAAATAAGGCATGGAAGAAGGATAGGAAATGTGTGGGGTGAACAGTGACTAAAATTATAAAAAGGATGATCAGGAAAGTCCTCACTGAGAAAGTAATATTTAATGACTTCCTGGAGGGTACAGAGAAAACCGTGTGCACATTGGAGGGAGAAGTGGTTCCAGATAGAAACTATAGCAAATGCAAAGCCAATATGTGGAATATGCTTGCTCTACTGGAATAAAAGAAGTCCTGAGAGTCTTGACCAAACTAGAGTATCATGGGAGAAAAGAGGCAGGGCAGCATTGTTGGGCCAGAGTGTGCAAAGCTTTGTAGGTCATGATGAGGACTTTCCCTTTTCCTTGGAGTGAGATGAAGTGCCAATGGAGGTATTCAAGTAGAGTTGGAAGAATTTTTCAGTCTCATGTTGCAATGGAATAAAGTACTGGCATAATTTCTATGGGTGACTTTTGTATAGAAAATACATATCTCACATCGGGCACAATGGTCTCAGCTATTCAAGAGGCTGAGGGGGGTGATTACTTGAGCCCAGGAGTTTGAGGCTAGCCTGGGCAACATAGTGAGACACATCTTTTAAAATAAAACTTGTTTAAATACGTTTTTTGCTATTTGTGTTTGCATACTGTAATAGGCAAAATTCTCAATATGTCCTCCAAGATTTTCATCCCCTGATTATTCAACTCTAATCTAGGTGTTGCCATGAAGGAACTTTTTACATGGAATTAAGATTACTAATCAACTGACTTTATAACAGAGAGATTACCTAGAATTATCTGGGTGGGTCCAATGTAGCCACATGAGCCCTTAAAAGTGGAAGAAAAAGTCAGAGAGTCAGGTACAGTGGGATATCAGGGAGATTCAAAGCAAAAGACTTGACCTGCCATTGCTGGATTGGAAGATTAAGGGGCGGGGGGAGGATCGCAAAATAAGGAATGCAGCCAACTTCTAGAAGCTGAGAACAGTCCCAGGCCAGCAACCAGTAGAGAAACAAGGACCTCAGTCTATATCTACAACCACATAGAACTGAACGTTGGCAACCACCTGAATGAGTTCAGAAGCAGATTCCTCCTCAAAACCCCTTGAAAAGAATGCAACCCTGCCATTATCTTGACTTCAGCCTGTAAAACCTGGGAAAAAGAACCAACTGGACCATGCTTTAGTCCAGACTACTGAACTACAAATCTGTGGGATAATAAGTGGGTGTTATTTTAAGTCACTAATGTTGTGGTTTAAATAGCTATAGAAAACTAGAGCACACATAAGAGATAAAACATCTAAATATTGCATTTACCTAACATTTCATTTAGAACAAAGTCTATGGCTTATTTTCCTAAAAGAATTCTCTTTATTCTCCTGTATATGAGTCTCCTAATTCAGACATGAATTAGTGTAAGAGGATGAATTAATAAACTGGAGAAGGAATCATGTGTTACTTAAGTGAATAAAGAAATAATAAAGGGATAAAGAAAATAATGTATTATGGAAATGGTTCTTATGGTATGGTTTTCTAAATAATTTTTTTGGTGATATATTCAGAAAGCCAATAATTCATTAGGAAAATTGAAATATATTTTTTTCATGACTGTACATTAAAAAGAGAAAAATCAAGCTGGGGAAACATAGTGAGACCTCATGTCTACAAAAAAAAAAAAATGAAAACATTATTTGGGCAAGGTAGCATTCACCTATAGTCCCAGCTACTCAGAAGGCTGAGGGGGAAAGACTACCTGAACCTGCGTGTCGAGACTATGGTGAGATGTGATTGTGCCACTGCGCTCCAACCTGGGCAACAGGGTGAGAGCCCTACTCAACCCCTCCCCCCGAATAACTCCCTCTCAGAAAACAAGAAAGATAAAAGTTTTTTTTTAACCAGACTAAAATTACAAAAGTCATAAAGTAAAATGCTACCACGATATTTATACTACCACAAGAAACCTCAAAGATTAGCAAGATTATAGGTAGTGAGGACAAACTATAATTCCCTCCAATTGACCCTAGGTTTAGTCTTATGTATTTGCTACTGTCATATCTACCATAGATTGAAAGCAGACACTTTGTTGATGAGTTTTTTTTATTAATTCCATGTCAACAAAGGAAATAATTGGTCACAGTTTCCTAGTCTCCTTAAAATGTGAAATATTCTTATATACCTCAAATCTTGCAAAACTCACAGTGCTTATTCCCATCTGAACATCTCAAGCATGGTGCCTCTCTTGTTAGAAGACGGTTTTTTTAGTGCATTGTGTGCAAATGTGTCACTGACGTCAAAATACAGACTGCGTTTTCCTGTAAGACATTCATGCCATTTTAAAGCCTATCAAAAAAGATAGTGAAAGCTGCCCTCACAAGTTCTAGTCTTTAGTGAAGATGATGAAACACACTCAGAAATAAATAGCTTCATTCAAACTCGAGCTTAAAAACACCAGATTGATCCACTGGTTTCAAACAGTTTTTCAATAGCAGCGGACAGTGGCATCCTGTGGAGCTCAAAAGATGGTCTTGTCTTATTTGAAACTGGGCCTTTCAAACACAGCCATCATTCAGAATACTTCAGAAAGTGCTTCTCCCTGTATAGCAGACTCCATCCCTTTCTTTTCCTTTTGAAAATTTTCCTGTATGATTGATGGATGCAGGAAAAAAGGAGGGGAAATTTAGAGTCCGAAAGTCTATATAAATGTATATGTATTCCAGACAATCATTGTTAATACAACTAAGCATATTAAAAACATACTTATCTATTTCCTAGATGCCCCAATCTATCACATATTATAATCTAAAATTTTTTTAGACATTTCTTTTTTGGATATATTGAATTTAATTAGAACTACACTTTCTCACTTTAAGCAAGGAGAATTTTGGAGAGCAAATGTCACATTTTGCTGTTCTAAAAGGGCTTCATTGTCCATGTTTTTCTTTATTTTATTATAAATGATTTAATAAACTTCCACTGAATACCTAGTCACACATACCAAGTTCAGTACTTGGCACCTACCATACACAGATTAATAGGATGCAGTTCCTGACCACAAAAAGTTCATAATTCACTTAACTGATTGTACACACACCCCCACACACACCCACTAGCTAATATACAGATGGCAATTGAAAGTTATTTCTACAATTAAGGCTATCCAAGTTTAACTCATGGGTAATTTCTCAATAAATTATGACCTGACCCCTTCACCTATTCTCAAATGGATTTTTATCATCTATTATTTATCAATTGATCTCTGAGTCTGAACTAAATCAATGTATTTTGTGTTGTCTTCTTAAAGGCAATCATATATTGAAACTGATTTGTACTAAGGGACTTATCATTGTTATCCATAAACAATCTTTGTAAATAGCATAAAAATTAGTCACCATTCCTATCTGTGTTGAAATAGTTGCCAATAGAGACAAAGGATCCAAGTTGGGAGATTGAAAAGTACGATAATATCCCATTAAGTTCAACAATGTATGCCAAAAGCATGTTTCATCATGTGCATGAAAACACTCTAATAAGAGGATTTTTTTTAAGTTGTAAATTGTTCTAAGGTGATTCAGAAAAAGCGTCTTTAAACACAATGACATTAAACACAAGCTTGCTACATGCTGGTCACTTTGCTTTGAGATTGCGGACTTTTACTTTAAAATAAGCAAGCCTAAATAAACACATGGAAGCAGCAGCAGAGGGTCCAAGAAGAAAAATGGCGACCCCCTTCCTTTGACAACCTCACAGCTAAAAACAGAGGCTGAAATGTTTATTCCCCTCTTAGGATGAGATATCTATCATGTTGCAGGAAAGATGCAAGGTAATAATGCCTATAATTGTAATCTTCTTTCCAGAAAATCTTGAAATCATTAAAATTCCCCTCTCCTTAGTGCCAAAATTTCATAAGCATGGTATTATGTGATTCAGGATTTTGCATAATTATACTTTACTGTATTTTGCCATAACCTAATAAAGTACTTTATTTCAATAAAACAGCAACTAGACCATACATGATTGTTAGGCTTCTTATCAATTGTTCCTCATTAATGTTGCAGAAAAACGATTAGCATTTTGAGGCAAACAAGGTGTACTTAGTTAGTGGGACATGACCCTGCTGTCACTAAATTATATCTATGATTAATGATCTCCTCCAGTTTAAAGTTTGAATCATAATAAATAGATTATAAGTGAAAAATAGGGGAGGGATAGAGAAATGTGGGAAAGATGAACCTTAAGGCTTGAATCATACATGCCATTGTCCAATATTGAATTCAGCTCATAATGCAATTGACCTCAAGGTTGATGCTCAAATTCCAATGCAGTAGTTTTCAACCCTGGCCACACATAAAAATCACCTGGGGAGCTTTTTAAAAATCCCGGTGTTTGGGTCCCACCTCAGACTAATTAAATTCTCTGGAGGTGAGATCTAAGCACTATGAGGTTTTTCAAAGAATAAATGCCATATTATTCACATTTAAGAAATAAAATTGAAATCAGAAAAAAAATCAGGAAATCTATATTTATGCACGTTATAATAAAGTTTTTTGGTTTGAGTGTTGTATATTATGTGAAAGCATTAAAATATGTTTCTATAACATACTAGTTAGTTCAGAACTAAACAAAATTTTTTGCATTAGTTTCTAGGTATTTATTTTATCACTGGAAGTATCATCTTATTCTATGAAAGACAGTTTTATTTTACTTTAACCAAATTTTTATAATCACAACCAAATCTGAGAAAGTCACAAGCCACAAAGTTATAGAGAACTGTTTTAGAACTACCGGAAAAAAAGGTTTTGTTTTGTGGAAATGTGTGTATGTGTAAACTCACACACCTGCTTTACTGTGGTTCCCTTTTATTTTTTATTTTTTTATTTTTTGAGTTGGAGTCTCACTCTGTCACCCAGACTGGAGTGCAGTGGCCGCTCTCGGCCACCGCAGCCTCGACCTGCTGGGCTCCAGTGATCCTTCTGCCTCAGCCTTTCAAGTAGTTGATACTACAGGCGTGCGCTACCACACCCGGCTAATTTTTTTGATTTATTGTAGAGATGAGGTCTCGCCAAGTTGCCCAGGTGGGTCTCAAACCCTCTGGCTCAGGCAATTCACTCACCTCGACCTCCCAAAGCGCGAGATTACAGCTGAGCCACCCGAGCCTGGCCTGGTTCCCTTTTAAATAAGTCTGTTTTAGGAGCCATCTGATCTGATAATGATGTGTTTTTATCTGAAACAATGGAAAGATTTAACTGTTGTAGCCTAGCATTATCTAGAATGAGATATTTGGGAGTGCATCAGAAATAAAACATAAAGCAGGATTCCATTAAGACCTTCGCAAGCCCTAACCACACAATGATTATGGTACACCTGCAAACATAATGTAAAGAAAAAAACAATATGAAACAAAAATTATCCATTTTTGTTGACATAAAATAGCTTGTTCTAAATTTTCTGATTGTAAAATTCTGGATAAGTTCATTGAAGTTAGACCTTTTACAAAATGTTGATGTCCCTAATACATGTCAGTTACACATTTGGATATTCTATCTCTATGTAATTTATGTCGTGCATAAATACAATATTAATGGGTGTTTTTTTTTGTTTTTGTTTTTGTTTTTTTGCAAAGTTCACAGCTGGTACACCTCAGAGCTAGTTGGAAAGTGAGATGGGGAAGGAAAATTGAAGAGGTTGAAAGAAAAGGAAGAGAGGAAGGGAGGGAAGGAAGGAAAACAAATAGAATTTGTCATTTTTTTTTGTCCTTAACTTTGTAATGCATTTCTATTATTCATTCTTGCCTTATTGTCTTTCATTTATCTCTTTATCCTTCTTTTTAACAAACATCCCTAGCAGCTCTTAAAGTTGGTGAATTGCCAATGTACTTACTGAAAGTTTCACAAAGATAGCAAACTAGATTTATAAATAATTTTTTTTTTTGAGTTGGATTCTCACTCCGTTGTCCAGCTGGAGTGCCACCCCAGCATGGACCCTCTGGGCTCCGACAGCCTTCCAAGTAGCCAGAACTACAGGCGGACCCTACCACACCTGGCTAATTTTTTATTTATTGTAGAGATGGGGGTCTTGACAAGTTGCCCAGGCTGGTCTTGAACCCACAGGCTCAGACAATCCACTTTGGGAGGCCAAGGTGCTGGGATTACAGGCTGAGCCACCAAGTCTGACCAATTTCTAATCAAAGTTCTGAGTAACCCTCTTAGACCTTGTATAGATCGCCTCATCTGAAGACAATCCAGTTACTCCCTGCAGTTCTGTTAAAGTGATTGACTGATGTACAGTTATTGAATGTATTCACTTTGTTACTTAAAGGTCTTTTCACCTTGATAGTTACACCTGTTGGACTTAGGGTGCTCAGTTCTTTCAATCCAGACCTTAGTATGTTGTATGATATTAATTTTTATGAATCGGTTGAGTTGTGAGACCATTTTAGTGCTTATATTCAGCCAGTTAATTCTCTGTATTTTTTTTCTCTGCTAGCGTACAGTTAATGTGGTTTTTGAACTCTTTTATGAAAGAATTATTGACTTTAGTTGAGTCATTTCAGATAAAGGGAAATTAGCAGCGAGATTCTTCTCTTCATATAAATCACTTCAGGTGCTTTTAGTGCACCTTAGAAATAGCTAATGATCAGAAAAAAATTGAAAAACACTTTTATTTTCTAATTTTGTCTTACAGTCATCACTCAGAAAGAAGTAAAGTCTTCATTTAATTTAATGAAACTAAAGAGGTAGTTGGTTATATAATTAGTTAATTCATTGCTAACTAATTTTATGTAGTGGTAGAGGCATTTAATACTGAGTCCTCCACAACTTTGGAATATATTAGCATTGGAAATCATGAATTAAATTCTTGGGCATATTGGAAAGGTAAAAATAATGGTGATATGTGTTATATAAATATGTGCATAAATATGTAGGTAGAAATAAGATTTGGAAATGAATGGACTGGTGCATTATCTTATCAGTTATAATTTTTTTTTTTTTAGATTCTGAACTTGCTGCCAATTTTTGTGCTTAGTTGGAGAGAGTTTCATATGATTTTTTTGTATGTTTATTTATGGTATTTTTTCACTAAAAATGCATCATTACCTTAGCAGCTGCTGCACCACATGGAGCAGCATGTGTGCTTTTTAAAAGAGATCCAGAGCACCTTCCCCTAGAAACACAGAGCCAATATGCTTTGGGGAGTCTGCAGCAGGACTCAGATTTCACCAGCAAGATAATGTACAATTTAGATATTTTTGCAGGTTTCTTTCTTCCAATAATAATTTCCTATACTATTTCTTCTTTTCTAAGTTTTCTATTTAAAAATACTCTTTCAAAAAAGGAAAAAAATATATAAAAGTTAATGCATAGTGAAATAAAGCTTAAAATACACTCTCTGCTTGGGGCCATTTTGGAAGGAGCTTGGAACTGTCTTTACTTAACAACAAAAACATGAGAGAGAAAAATACAGAAATGGGTAACGGTGTATGTTTCATGAATGAGCCTTTTCTTGTTTTATATATTTGAAAGCGTCTGCACCTTATTTTTTATTTTGTGAGTTGGGTGGGGAGAAGAGGAGGTGAGTTGTAGATAAGACTCTATCTCATCAAAACACATTAGTTCAAGATATGACCTGCATATTTCTAAGTCCCACTGCTAAAATAACTCACAAAGTTACAAATTTAAGGCTTGTAATTTAGAAGATTATTTACAATGTTTGCAGAAAATAAGAAAGGATACAATTTTAAAGAATGACATCATCAATTTTGAAAAATGATATGCATATCAAAATTCCTCAAACTGTTTATATATGATCAATTGTCTATGAATAAAATCAAGTATATGAATATATTTGATTTTGCATAACAGGTAAATATTTAATAAATTGTGTTCATTATTACACTTATTATAAAACGTAAATCTACAGATATGTGTAAGGTAAGATACATTTTAAAAGGAAGAAATATTCCTAAACTTAAAATCAGACCAGTTGGACCTAGTCCTGACTAACAGAGTTGGGACAATTTTTGTGGGCTTTAGATACCTCAGTGGTAGCTGTGCACATCAGATTTCTTCAGGTGGTCTCATTATCAGTGGTTCCAGGTGATGTAAGTAAATGAAGGGCAGAGTGATAAGCAATATGATAAATGGCAACTGACCCTTGGATCCTGTTTTGTACTGAATGTTTGTATGTCTCTATAATTCATATTCTGAAGCCCTAATCCCCAATGTGATGGGACGTGGAGATGAGCCCTTGGGAGATAACTACGTTTAGATGACGTCATGAGGGTGGAGCCTCCATAATAGAATCAGTGTCCTTATAAAAAGTGACACTTGAGACTGATATCTCCCTCTCTCTCTTTCTCTCATTACATACAGTGAGAAGGCTACTCTTTATAAGCCAAGAAGAGAGCCTTCACCAGAACCCAATCTGATCTCAGATTAATTTTAAAGAAAACCTGCATATCCAGATTTAAACATGAAGTCTTCTAAATTTTACAAATTGGTCATAAATTCTCATTTTGGTTGCTTTTGTTTGTTTTTTTTTTTAAAGAACACTGCATATAGATATGTGAGGCTATTTTGACTTACAGGCCATCCATACATGTTACTAGCTTTCAGACTGGATTATCACTAAAACATTCTAAAATTTTATTAATGTATGCCAGTTTGAATCTCAAGCGGCAAAAAGTTAATGGGCTAGTTTGGTTTAATTAAAACAAACAAACAAAACACTCTAAGCTACGGAATAGGAGACATGGATTTGAGCCCTTTATAAGCAGAGTATGCCAGTCCTGCCACAACCATCTGTATTCCAGCAAGGCCTAGACTTTCTCCTGAAAAGATAACCTTCTCACCTTCCATGAGAGTATCTCAGTCCTAAATAATTTATTTGTTTCTAGTTCACTTATAATTTCAATCAATGGCCAATATGATATACCAGATCACGGCCAGGTCTGACTTTTGTCCTGCACTGCTCTTCACAAAGCTTGGCAAGATTGGAATCAGCCAAGTTCAAGTGAGTGTTGGTACTGGAGAAATTGGAATTGGCTCTTGGTTCAGTATGTGATCCAACAGGCAGTGCTGTGAGGGACAGCAAGGGCCAAAAAGCCAGCAGAACCGTGGAGTAGGGGTGCCAGAGTGCAGGGAAGCAGAGCCAAGGACAGGGGGCTTGGAAGCTGCTGCAGTAACTGAAGCTATAGCACAGGCCACAGGGCAAGCTGGTTTAATACTGCTGGATAACCTCTACCCAGAGCTACTGACATTAAGCCAGGAATTTTGTGCCCTGGCTCCTTCTTTATTGTATGTTAGTGGTGCCTCTCAGCTCGTAACAGAAAGCACAACCTCCATACCTGCCCTTCAGCTCTTTCTTAAAAAAAAAGACAACCCTTTCTTCTCTAAGACACGTAAATTGAGGAAAGATTGCCTTAGGGACATTCTAGCCATACTTCTCTAGGTTGGCTTTCAAATTCTGTGCTTGGATTAAAAAAGATCACAAGGTTTTTGGATCACAAAGGTCACCTAGCTTAGGCTCTCTTGGTTTGCTTGCACTGAATTGCACTTTACTATTAAGCCCTCTGGTGTTATTAAAGTTAACTAGGAAAGTCAGGGAAATTAATAAATCCCTGAAAAATACTTTGGAATATCACTTTCAATGGATCCTTGGGAGTTCCCTTTGTAGAGCTCTAGAAAAAAAACATCTTTTAAAGTTCAGTGAACTTGTCACTTTATGGCCAGGCTGTAAGGAAGCTCAAAGCAAAAGACTGAACTCTCTCATGAAGCTATGTTATTCCTTGAGTTTGCCTGTTTGTATTTTACTACTTTCCTACTATTTATCTACTCAAATTTCATCTACAAAGGAGCAAGGAATAAATAAGTCCAATGAACAAGGTAAAATTTTAGGAGATAGCTCATTTTTTTTTAAATGCAAGGAAATTATGAACTAGCCTTTCTGAAGATACATAAAGTTGAAACAAAAACCAGATTTATTTAACAACCTCCTATACAGGTATACACAAGATTCCAATTCAGCAAAGTATTTCCCACCTTTCCATGGCAATGTGCCAAGACTCCCCAGTGAATGTCTGAAACCACAGATATTATCATACCCTATTTATACATGCTTTTTCCTTTACATATCTAAGACAAATTTTAATTTATAAATTAGGCACAGTACGAGATAACAATAATAAGAAAATTTAAAAATTTAACAATATGCTGTAATAAAATGTAAATGTATTTTCTCTCTCTCTCTCAAAATATTTATTGACTGCAGTTGACCACAGATAACTGAAACCACCAAAAACAAAACTGTGGACTAGGGGAGACTACTGTAATCTAGGAGAAAAGACCCCTTCCAAGTCTTCAGACACAAGTCATTTGTAACTTTTATTGCATCATAAGTATTAGCTATATTCACCTTATTGTACCTTCTCAGTTGTACTTTGAGGTTACAATATCAGTTTCCCACAGGCCTCTACCCACATCCTATGCCAAACTCCACCCTCAATTATGTTATCTTTTTAGTAACTTGAACTTCACCTTCTTTTTAATCATCTAATTTAAGGAAAAATTAGAAGGATTTACCAGAATTTGACTTTCATTTCCACATGTCTTGGACCAAAACAAGAATTGTTATGTACCCTATCACCAGGAGAAAAGGGGGATGGAGGAGTCTTCTTCTATGAAAGGTGGTGGTAAGCCTCTAGAAGACTACATAGTTCCAAAAGCTAGGAATCAGAAAACTGCCCTTGACATTGCCTGTCACCACTGTCTAGGCCCAAGTCAGTGTACCTGGGAGGTTAATTCCTGAGCCTGTGATTCTTTATCTGTAAAATGGAGATAATACTACTGTCACAGAGTAGCTATGAATTTTAAATGAAATGTTGTGTGTGAAGTTAATTGCAAAGTCATTATTCAAAGGTGAAATTTCGTTTGTTCCTTTTTAGGGGGTGAAGCTGAGACTGGAGGAAATTGGAAGATCTTTGACTTTGACCTGTGTTCTGACTCTGACTCCCTCTATGACCTTAGACATGTAACTTCCCCAAACCACACGCTTCGCACTGGAAAATTAAACATCCTATCTGCCTTAGCACATTGTTAAGTATGCACATTAATTGAAAGCACTCTTCAAATGAAATTCATTACTAAGTCACTGGAAGATTCCTACTCAAGAAGCCATAATCATTTTTGTTCAAATGATTCATTTCTATTTATCTTCAATATACAAAGGTTAGTTACAGAATATCATATTTAAATTAGACATGATGCATTTTTAATGCACCATAAAATCTACTAATGTTCATGGTAAACATTTATCAAACCATCTAGTACAAATATCTTTTTTGCTATGACTGACATCTGATTCAGCCATGTGTTTTAAGTTTTATTTTTAGTTGACACATAATTGCACATATTTATGGGGTACAGTGCAATATATATATATTATATATATTATGATGATCAAATCAGAGTATTTAACTTATCTATAACCTCAAACATTAATTGTTTATTTGTGATGAGAGCAATCAAAATTCTCTCTTCTACAGAAATATTATTTTAAAATATCTGATGTTGTTAACTGTAGTCACCTGAATGTGCAATAGAATACCAGAACTTATTTTTCCTATCTGTAATTCTGTATCTATTTGTTATTTGCTTTTCATTACCCCTTGCTCCCTACCATTCAGTCTCTGTAACAACTATTCTATCCAGTACATCTATGAGATCAACTTTTTTTAAAGCTTTATTTCAACATTTGCAAGTGCCATATTCTATTTTTTTTGTTTGTTTGTTTGTCTGGAGTCAGGGTGTCACTGTGTTGCCCAGGCCAGAGTGCAGTAGCATGATCATAGCTCACTGCAGTGTCAACCTCCCAGACTCAAGTGACCCTCCTGCTTCACCCTCCTGAACAGCTGGAAATACAAGTGTGAGCCTTCCCACCCAGCTAATTTTTAAATTTTCTGTAGAGACAGCGTTCTCACTATGTTGTTCAGGCTAGCCTTGAATTCCTGGTCTAGAGCAATCCTCTTGCCTTGGCCTCCCAAAGTTCTTGGATTATAGGCATGCACCACCACACCCAGCCAAGATCAGCTTTTTAAAATACTACAAATGAGTGAGATCATGTGGTATTTGTCTTTCTGTGTCTGGTTTATTATTATTTCTTTTATAGGAACAAGGGTCTCACTATGTTACCCATGCTCATCCAAATTTCTGACCTCAAGCAATCCTCCCACCTTGGCCTCCCAAAGCACTGGGATTAGAGTCATGAACCATCACACCCTGGATTATTTCACTTAAAATAATGTCCTTCAGGTTTATCCTTGTTGCTGCAAGTGACAATATTTTGTTCTTTTTTTAATAGATGAATAATATTCCATTCTCTGTTTCTATATATCCATATTTATGTGCATATATCACATTTTCTTTATCCATTAATCTGTTGATGGAACTTTAGATTGATTCCATATCTTGACTATTGTAAATAATGTTGCAATAAACATAGAAGTACGGATATCTTTTGAACATATTAATTTCAATATTTTTGGATAAATACTCTAGAAAGATTACTTACAATGTAACTTTTCTATTTTTAATTTATTGAGATGTTTCCATACCATTTTTCATGATAGGTGTACCAACAGTGTAAAAGCATTTCCATTTTTCCACATTTCCTTTTCTTAATTGATCATAGCGGATGAACTTTGAGATGTGTTGTTGGATCGGATTTGCTAGAATCTTGAATCTTGTTGAGAATTTTGCTGGAAGTCATCTGGTCCAGGGCTTTCTTCAGAGAGAAGATTTTTATGACTAAGTCGATTTCCTAGATTGTTGTAGGCTTGTTTAGAGTTTCAATTTCTTCTTATTTCAACTTTGGGAGGTTGTGTGATGTAAGAAAATCCTTTTCATTTAGGTAGTCTAGTTTATTTGCATACAGGTGTTCCTAGTAATCTCTGATAATCTTTCGAATTTCTTTAGCATCAATTGTGACTTCACCTTTTGCATTTCTAATTGGGCTTTCTTTTTCAAGTCAATCTGGCCAAGGGTCGGTCAATCTTCTTTATCCTTTCAAAGAGCCAGTTTTTTTGTCTTGTTGACTCTTTCTATAATATTTTTGTCTTCCATGTCCTGCAGTTGAGATTTTATTTTGTTGGTCTGCTGAAGTTAAGATTTAGGTGATCTTGCCTTTCTAGCTACTTAGGTGTGACATTAAGTTGTTTGCTTGTGATCTTTCTATTTTCTTGTTGTGTGCATGCAATACTATGAATTTTCCTCTTAACATTATTTTCATGGCACCCCAAAGACCTGATAAGCTGTATTTTTATTTTCTTTGTTCCCAG
>CAUYQG010117209.1:0-10406 GCA_963574415.1 Tarsius wallacei
AGAATCCATTACCAATCTCATGCTCTTGCCTTATCTCCTACTGGCTATGGCATTGACCAGACTTGTAAATTTAAATAAATTTAGTTTCTCTGGGTTTCTTTCTTTGATGTAAAACAAAAGTCTTGAACAATGTCATCCTTAAGGCTTTCCAACTTGTAACAGATATGCTCTATAGCAAAACTCCTTTTTTATTTGGATATTCTATTTCAGCCAGACTTAGTATGAATTTAAGCATTAGCTTGCCTTATACTTTTGTTCATTGTTATTGCCACTGTTTGGAAGGTCCTCTTTTTTTTTTTTTTTGAGTTGGAGTCTCACTCTGTGGCCCAGACTGGAGCGCAGTGGCCGCTCCCGGCCACCGCAGCCTCGACCTCGACCTGCTGGGCTCCGGGGATCCTTCCGCTCAGCCTTCCAAGTAGCTGGAACTACAGGCGCGCGCTACCACGCCCGGCTGATTTTTTGATTTATTGTAGGGATGAGGTCTCGCTTGCCCAGGCGGATCTCGACCCGCGGGCTCAGGCAATCCACTCACCTCAGCCTCCCAAAGGCGCGGGATTACAGGCTGAGCCACCGAGCCCGGCGGACAAAAGTTTCTAAACTAAAAACCATAAATAATCCAAAATGCATACTATACTTAATCACTAACTTTGCCCCTTTCCCCTAAAACTCTGGGAAGTAAAAAATACTCTCATTTTAAAATGGCTTTATGGAAGCTTCTGCACAGCAAAAGAAATAATCAACAGAGTACATATGCAACCTACAGAATGGGAGAGGATATTCACAAACTGTACATCTGACAAAGGACTAATATCCAGAATCTATAAAGAACTCAGCAAAGAAATCAGCAAGAAAAAAGCAAATGACCCCATTAAAAAGTAGACAATTGACATCAAGAGACAATGTTCACAAGAAGACATACAAACGGCCAACAGACATGAAAAAATGTTCAACATCACGGTGGGAACTGCAAATTAAAACCACAATGAGATATCACCTTACACCAGTCAGACGGCCATTACTAAAAAATCAAAAAACAATAGATGCTGGCATGGATGTGGTGAAAAGGGGATGCTTGTACGCTGCTAGGAGTGCAACCTAGTATAACCTCTATGGAAATCTGTCTGGAGATTTTTCAAAAAAACTAAAAATAGATCTACAACTTGATGCATCAATTGCACTACTAGGTATCTGCCCAAAGAAACAGAGGTCAATATACAAAAAAGATACCTGCACTCAGATGTTTATTGCAAAACAATTCACGATTGCCAAGATGTGGGATCAACCCAAATGCCTATCCACTGATCAGTGGATAATGAAACTGCAGAATATTTATCAAGAAGTACCAACAGGTCATAAAAAAGAATGAAACAATGCCTTCTGCAGTCACTGGGATGGAACTGGAGCACACCATCCGAAGTGAACAAACGCAGGAACAGAAAACCGGACACTGCATGTTCTCACTTATAAGTCGGAGTTAAACAAAGGATTTATAAAGGACGGAGAAAGGGTATCATAGACACTGGAGACTCAGGAAGGGGAGGGAAGTGAGGAAAAGGGGTGAAGGGATGAAAAATCACCCGTCAGGTACAATGTGCACCGGTGAGGGTGGTAGACTAACAGTGTACACTTAAAGCCCAGACTTCTTTGCCACTGTACAACGCCTCCTGTAACCAAAAAACCATTTGTATCTCCCTAAAGCTATTGAAATAAATAAATAAACAAGGCTTTATGGAAGTATTAAAACATTATACGGACATTGTAGGAAATCTGGAAAATCCAGAAAGCACAAAGAAAATAAAACTCACCTATAACCCCATTAATGCAGAAAAAATTATCATCATGTTGGTACACTCCCTTCTAGGATTTTTATTTCATTTGTATATTTAATGAAATATTTTATTTCATATCCTATAAACTGTTTGGCCTGAAAACTCCTCACACAGGTCTCTTTTTTTTTTTTGAGTCAGAGTCTCACTCTGTCGCCCAGGCTGGAGTGCAACGGCACACACACTCACAGCTCACCACAGACCGCAGACTCAACCTCCTGGGCTCCGATGATCCTTCTGCCTCAGCCTCCCAAGTAGCTGGGACTACAGGTATATGCCATCACACCCGGCTTTTTTTTTTTTTTCCCCTTTGGTATTAACAAGGTCTCGCTATGTTGCCTAAGCTGCACTCGAACTCCTGGGCTCAAGTAATCCTCCTGCCTTGGCTTCTCCAAGTGCCGGGATTACAGGTATCCAGCTCCTCTTCAGGTCTTGAGTCCACCAAGAGAATCAGCCTAGTCAGCCTTTGTTGGAAGAGAAAGCAAATGCTAAAGTTCCTTCACCTCTGTGAGTCTCCAGAACAAAGCTTAGACGTCTAAACCAGAGGATCTTCCTGTGGGCTTCAGAGCAGAGAGGACTGGGACTACCAAGTTCCTACAGGGCAAGGAAAGGACCCAGCACTTAGCTCATGCCTGCGGGAAAAGTGGGGGCAGCCACGGGGAGAGCCAGGAACATCACCAGACAGGGACACTGCCCTGGGGGGAGGATACAGTGAAGGAGAGTGCCCAGTCAAGAGTTAGACCCAGATGCAGCTGAAAGTCAAGAGGTGTGCAGCATCATGGGAAACCGAGGTATGGTAGAAGGCCCATCAAGCCCTGACTGAACCAAGATAACAGACTAGAAGAGACTAAGACACTCCCTCTGGAGAGTTCTTTCCTCCCTACCAGGGCAGGGGCTCATGAAAATGATTGGACCACTCACCAAAAGTAAAGAAAAAGTCATACTTTTTCCCCACAACCTGAGTTGTAGGGTGTATAAATTTGCAGCTCTTTGAAACATACATGCTGTAGTTATATCCTTGTTAAGTTGGAATCATGACACACATTTCTATTACTGTTTTTTTTCTCTTCATATACTATGAATGCGTCAACACAACATTAAATGTATTTCTAAAAACACAATCTTAAAGGCTATGTGGTATCCTGCCATCTGGCTACTCCTTGCTTGAGCTAACTGGAAATTAGTGAGAGAAAACTGTTCAACAAAACAAGAACAGAAATAAAAATCACGCATGATCAATAAACACGTGACTTACTTCAGCCTCACAAGTAATTACAGAAATGCTCATTGTAAGAACTGGTAGATGCTTTTTGTCTGCTTAACAAATGGGCAAAACATTTTAAACAGGCTAATACTCAGTGTTGGCAAGGGTTCAGGAAAGGGAGCAGTCCCACGGACTGCTGGCCGAGGATGCAAATCAGGACAACTTGGGCATTTGGCAACATGTTCCCCAAAGCTTTAAAAGCCCATGTGTGTGCAGTAGTACTCGTGACCCGAGTATGTGCTCAACAAGAAACACGTCCTGAATTATCTCCTGAAGAGCTAAGAGCTGATTACCTATCACATATATAAACTTCTTCTGTCTCCGTATCACAGATGTTAGCATCCACCATCTGCTAATTACTAAATACTGACAGGAGAAAGATTAAAGGCCAAAGACTAAGAGGACACCTGATGCAGCCCGCGGCATTCTCCTTGCCAGCTGCAGGTGGAATTGCCACTTATAGTCGCTTCTGGAGCCAAGTGGGTCCTCAGAACTGGGACCAATCCCTGGGACTGACCCCAAGTCCTGAGTCAGAAAAACTTGAGGGCTCCAGGCCCGACGCAATGGCTCACGCCTGCAGTCCCATCACTTTGGGAGTCTGAGGCAGTCTGAGAATCGCTTGGGCCCAGGAATTTGAGACCATCCTGAGCAACACAGAAAGAACTTGTCTCTACAAAAAATTAGCCGGGCATGGTGGCGCACGCCTGTAGTTCTAGCTACTTGGGAAGCTGAGGCAGAAGGATTGCCTGAGCCCAGGAGGTCGAGGCTGTGGTGAGCCGTGATCATGCCACTGCACTCCAGCCTGAGTGACAGAGAGACACCTTGACTCAAAAAAGAAAAAAATGGAAATTCAAGGTCTCCAACCACCCACTGCCATCTGGTGACCTTGTAACAAACACTACACACCGAACCACTGAATGCAGGCTATACCACAGCCCTTCCTGGGTAGCAGAATTTCATCCTTCAAATCAGATCAACCAGGCTGTCCCTGAAAGATCTACTTCCTATGTGCTGGAAAGCCAGATGGAACCCAAGACACAGATATGCTTGTTGGAACCCATTCTAATGTTATCCCCCAAACCCAAGCCATAGGCCAGAGGACCCCCTGGCCAGCTGGCATGAAGAACAGGGCATTTGAGACTCATCAACAACTTACCAAATGCAAAAGAAGAGAAGGATGGAGGAGAGGGCTTGGTCCTGGCCTACTCGAATCACAAAAATAAATGTCATAGGGGGGGTGGGGGGGGAGAACAACCTGTGTGACCTTTTCTCAAAACAAAACATTTTTGTTTTAAGATAGACGTGCCGTTTTTAACGCTGGAACAGTCTGCTTTTCTAAAGATTTGGCTCTTAACGCTAGGTGAAAAATCTCATCGTTCAAAAACTGTAACGCAGCCTTCCAAGTCTCAGAGACTGGGAGTGCGTGTGTGGTGGCTTTTAGCAGAAGAATTAACATGAAGGGCGCATGCCCGGACTAAAAACTTCCATTTAGCAAAAGCCAATCGGCCACAGTATTTACTACATGTCCGAAGGGAGTAGAAATCTGGGACAGAGTTATAGAGAAGAATTAAGATGGACTGAAAAGCCGGATGCACTTACCCTGAGGTTCTGACGTTTTCCGATAGCCTCACAACCATTTTTATAAGCATTCATGGCAAGATATGTTCCGTCTCAGGCCCTGGGGGTAGTCTAGCAGACTCATATTCTAATGTGCATTTATCTTAAAACCATAGCCCAGTGGAAACGTAAGTTGTTACTGACTCATGCAAGACAGCACTCGTGACTTGGAGAGGCCTCTTTTTTTTTTTAGTTTTAATTTTAATTTTAACTCCACCAAGCTTTACTGAGCTGTGTATGGCCAAAGCAAGTCAAAATCCATTAAAAACACATCTTTACACACCAAAGAGCTAGTAACTGAGCAAAATGGATCCTTATGGAAGAAATAACTAATTAATGATGATCTTAAAAGCACATAGTGCTTGAAATGAAAAGCGGGACTTCGCAGGCTGCAGCAATAAGGAGGGAAAAGGAAAGCCGAGTACTCCAGTTCATTCCAACATTCACGTAGTCACCTGATGTGCAAAGCAGTGGATACAGGTGCTGGGAGGGATTTAAAAGGAGCCTGCCATGTTATCATCTGGAAACTCAATGAACATTCCTTGAGCTTGCCAGCCATCACAGGGTATGTGCAACCTTCAGAAACACTCAGGAAGAGGAGGATCATTAATGAGTTGTAAAACCGATCGTTTCCATGAAGCCTCTCCAAGTTTTCAAGAAAGTCGAGGGCAGCTTTGAAGCACCCCATTTTAGGCAAGAGATGAGGCAACTGAAAGGCCCATAATTACTTACAAATGAGAGACAAACCACAGCAGCTTTTTTGTTTTGCTGTGTGTGTGTGTGTGTGTGTGTGTGTGTGTGTGTGTGTGTGTGTGTTTAAACTCTCAGCTATCCGGACACAGTGGACGTTCCCGAGAGCAACAGGCACTGACTCTGTCCCCAAGGACTCACACAATTCAGATTTCCTGGAAGCCAAATTACCTTTGTTGTAGCCTCAAGGGTCATAGAGAAAATATCTATCAGTTTAGCCAGTTTCCCCTGTTCCACGATTTCCCCCACTCCTCCCATCCACAAACCCACCGAAGGCGGCAGAAACACTCCCTTAATTCCTTCTGTCTCCTCCTCACGGCACCGTCGCCGCCTGTGAACTCTCAGCCAGACTGGGAAGGCGCCTATCATTTTCTCTCTGCCTAAAATAGCTGCAACAGCATAAGCAGCCGGCCATGGTGGCCTCCATCGGGGCTCTGCTGAGGCTCCCAGGACCACGATCAGCGCCCATGTGTGACCCCTCTAGCACAGAAAACATAGAAAGTTAAAGCTTATGGAAGGCTCTAAAAACATCTAAAAATAGATACATTTTAATTAACCATAAATGTCTGATCTATAACCGCTAAGTGCTAATTTACCAGGCTGTTCGTTTTCGACGCCATGTAGGCTTAAGGGGGATGGAAACCCCAAAACTAAGTACGAAATACACAATCACCCTCTTGAAACAAGACAAGTTCACAAACATGACTTTTCTCCTATGGTCTTCTTAAAAAGCACCTCTGGTTTACAAAGGAACATGGAATTTGAAAGACTCTCTAAGTTTTCCAAGGGAAAGGGCACCTGTAATTAAATTCATGCTCATAGGAAACAGTCATGTAGCCGGGCATGGTGGCTCATGCCTGTAATTCCAGTTGAGAGGCAGAGGAGAGAGGATTGCCTAAAACCAGGGGTTCAAGACCAGCCTGGGCAATTTGGCAAGACCTCGTGTCTACAATAAATTTTTAAAAAATTAGCCGGGTAGGGTGGCGCGTGCCTGTAGTTCCAGCTACTGGGAAGACTGAGATGGAAGGATCGCCTGAGCCCGGCAGGTCGAGGCTGCGGTGGCTGTGAGCAAGCCGACTCAAAAAAAAAGGAAACAGTAGTGTGAAGAACACCATAGCAGAATAAGGAAAAACTAGCTTTTTTGACTACAGAGAGTTCAGATATTCAGCCTGTAAGGGTCCATCCACATCTGTGGATTTAACCAACCTCAGATTTTTAAAATTTTGAAAAATAAAGACAGTAAAAATGATACAAATTTAAAAATAGGGAATAACAGCCATTTGCATAGCATTTACATTGCATTAGGTATTAGAAGCAACCTGGGGATTAAAGTATATGGGAAGCTGTATGTAACTCCTATGCAAATACGACACCATTTTATACCACCGACTTGAGCACCCTTGGATTTCGATATCCAAAGAGGGTCTTGGAACCTTCCCCCGTGGATAGCAAATGATGACTATATACATATTTTGCCCTTTTCCCCCATAAGCTAGGATTTTTCAGCATCAACTCTATTGACATCTTAGGCCAGATAATTCATTGCCGGGCAGGGGGGTGGGACGGCTGTCCTGTGTGTTGTACGATTAGCAGCCTCCACCAATGGATGTCAATCAGATGTCTCCAGATGCTGGCAAATGCCCTGGGCTTGACAACTACCGTTATAAGTTACTTTTCACAACTGATCTTTTCATAACCGATCACTCTCATGGTACAGGAACCCCGCCAGTGAGGGCTCTTCCCTTAGGCAACAGGTAGTGTCAACTTCATCCATTGATTTCTTCATCCATTGATTTCTTCAAGCAGTAACAGGCCACCATCCTCCCTCTGAAACATTTGCTCCTATTTTCATACAGGTTCCTTCTTAGAGAGACAGATAAACCTCACGACTTCAGGGCCAGAAGGAAACTCACGTTGAGTGTTCAGCAAGAAAGGTAAGATACCAAGCTAACCCTTAGCACTTAGATGGAACTTCCCCCTTGGCCCTGTGGTGATTTAAAGCCACTGATTCCCATGATCATCTTTCCAGTGAGACGACAAAGCAACGGCCACAAGTCAAGAGACTCAATGCAATGACCCTCTGCAAACCATTTAACCTCTCTGATCTCAGGGATGTGGAGACAAAATGAAATTGAACCACCTGATCTCAGAGGACAGCTCCATCTCTCCAATCTACAGTTTCTGTGAACCCTGCAAAAGGTCACAGCTATTTTTTCACATAAAAGGGAGAATGGTACATTTTTTAAAAATACACACCATTCTCCTATGTGTACAGTGATACAAAGTCATGATCATTTTTTGGCATTTGCACAATACAATGTACCCAAAAGATCAACTGAGTTTGAGTCTTGACAATGCCGATAACTCTCCAGGTGACCTCAGACATATTCCTGAGCATCCATGCCTTTGTCTATAATGTGGGGATGAGGGAGTACATATTAGACAAAATAGCTATGGTTCTTTCTAGCCTCTCGACCTGGAATCCACATATATCTAGAACAATAATGATCAATTCTATATAAATTGTTCCAAACTTTGGGTTCAGGCCCAAGAAACTATATGCAAGGCTGTCTTAAGTTTTTTTTTTTTCTTTGAGTCAGAGTCTCACTCTGTCGCCCAGACTGGACTGCAATGACATGCTCACGGCCACCGCAGCCTCGACCTGCTGGGCTCAGGCGATCCTCCCACCTCAACCTTGCAAGTAGCTGGAACTACAGGCACATGCCACCACACCTGGCTAATTTTTTAATTAGCTGTAGAGACAAGGTCTCACCAAGTTTCCCAGGCTGTTCTCGAACCCCTGGACTCAGGCAATCCTCTCACCTCCACCTCCCAAAGTGCTGGGATGGCAGGCGTGAGCCAATGCGTCCAGCTCGTCTTAAGGCATTTATCTGCCAATCCAGTATCACATCAGCCATGCTGATCACATTTAACGTAGCCAGCCCCAGTGGAGATGAATGCAGTGTGTACTGAATGCATGTTGAGTTTTTAAAACTTAATATGGAAAAAAATAACGAAAAATATTACATTATAATTTTAATATTAATCATGTTGAAATTATAATATTTGGGATACATGGAGTTAAATAAGATACAAGTACATCATTAAAATTACTTTTACCCATTTCTTATTACTTTGAATGTGACTAGTAGAAAATTTTTTCTTTTTTTTGGAGTCGGAGTCTCACTCCATCGCCCAGGCTGGAGTACAGTGGTATGCTCATGGCCGCCCCCAGAGTCGACCTGTTGAGCTCTAGTGATCCTTCTGTCTCAGCCTTCCAAGTAGCTGGAACTACAGGCACATGCTACCACGCCCAGCTCATTTTTTATTTATTGTAGAGACTAGGTCTCACCATGTTGCCCAGGCTGGTCTTGAACCCACAGGCTCAGGCAATCCACTTGCCTCGGCCTCCCAAAGTGCTGGGATTACACTGAGCCACCAAGCCTGGCTGGAAATTTTTAATTACATATGTAGCTTACATTTTTATCTCTATGGGAGCACACTGATATAAGCCACCCTCTCCCATCCCCTGTCTAATGCCATACTTAGTTCCAACTAAGTAAGCCTTTAAAGAAATCTCAGCTAGTTCCTATTTCGTGGTGGATAACAGGCTTCTTCAAATTTTCCATACAAAGAGTTTGAATTGGAGAAAATTGTCACCCTATGGCAGATGTCAGCAGGTCTCTTACACCCAAGACCCTTCCAGAACTTGACCTCCCATGACTCTTCTCATGGGCTGTGTCTGCCAGGCATTTTCACTCTCTAGGTCTTATTTTCAGGCAAGCCAAGAGCCAGCAGAGGACTAAAGCAGTTATGATTAAGAGTATCAGCTAACATTACTCTAAGCAAATGAACACAGAAACAGAAAACTGAATAGTGCATGTGCTCACTTATCTGTGAGCGCTAAACACTGGGTACACAAAGATGGGAACAACAGACACCGGGGACTCCTAAAAGGAGAGAGAGGGAGGCAAGGGTTGAAAACGACCCATTGGGTACCATGCTTACCATGGACTCAATAGAAGCCCAAACCTCACCAACACGCAGCATACCCATGTAACAACTTGTGCATGCACTCTTTGAGTCTAAAATAAAAATAAATAAATACAAAATTTTTAAAAAGAGTATCAGTTTAGTTGGGCATGGTGGCATATGCCTGTAGTCCCAGCTACCAGGGAGGTTGAGGTGGAAGGATCCCTTGAGCCCAGGAGTTTGAGATTACTCTGGATAACATGACCAGACTCTCTCTTTAAAAAAAAAAAAAAAAAAGAGGCCAAGTGTGTTGATTCATGCCTGTTGGGCCCAGTGCAGACACCAGGCTGCTGCTGGGGCAGGAGGATTGCTTGAGCTAAGGAATTTGAGACCAGCCTGGGCAACATAGCAAGACCTCATCTCTACAAAAAAATTAGCCAGGCATGGTGAGGCTCACCTGCAGTCCTGCTACTCAAGAGGCGGAGGTGGAAGGATCACCTGAGCCCAGAAGGTCAAGGCTAGGGTGAGCTGTGATTGTGCCACTGCACTCCAGCCTGGATGACAGAGTGAGACCCCGACTCAAATAATAATCATGACAATAATTTTTTTAAAAGCCTATCGGCTTAGAAGGCAATCAGCTGGGTTTGCATTCCAGCTACACATTTATTATCTACCTGACCTTGGGCGAGTAACTTAACCTCTCCTGGTCCCTGGTGCCTTACTGGTAAGAGGATGGTTAGAACAGGGCACAGCTCATGGAGGTATTAGCACAGATGAGTATGTCACCGTGCCTGGTACAAGATAACCACTCAAGAAATGATAACTAGCCGGGCTCGGTGGCTCAGCCTGTAATCCCGCGCCTTTGGGAGGCTGAAGTGAGTGGATTGCCTGAGCCCGCGGGTTCGAGACCCGCCTGGGAAACTAGGCGAGACCTCATCTTTACAATAAATCAAAAAATCAGCCGGGCATGGAAGCGT
>CAUYQG010117210.1:0-12657 GCA_963574415.1 Tarsius wallacei
TGCGCCTGTAGTTCCAGCTACTTGGAAGGCTGAGGTGGAAGGATCGCCGGAGCCCAGCAGGTCGAGGCTGCGGTGGCCGGGAGCGGCCACTGCACTCCAGTCTGGGCAACTGAGTGAGACTCCAACTCAAAAAAAAAAAAAATTTGCGAAGGTAAGGCTCAAGGTATAGCTTTTGGAGGGGTTACATAACTAAAATATTAATAGTAGCATATATTATCAAATAGATATGTAAGTAATAATCTTAATAGCTAACATTTATGGAATGATTAATGTACCAGGTACTAGTAATTAGTAATAGAAAATAATTTATATTATTTCTTATTTAATCTTCACACAATTCCAAATGTATAGATACTATTACACCCAATTTACAAATGAGAAAAATGAGAAACAAAAGGTTACGCACAGGTTTCAAAGTTATACAGTTAAGAAGTAGGAGAACTGGGATGCAAAACCTATCATACTGTCACTACTGGTAAAGAACCTTGAGGACAGGAATTTGAATAAATTGCCTTTGCAGTCCCCAAAGCTGCCCATGATTATGCCAGGAAATAGGATAGACTAGTCAAGTTGCAAATTCCTCAACAAAAATAAGCTTAGTGGATGACAGTAATTATCAAGGTAGGTAGACAGTGTATAGCAAAAAAGCAAGCGTTTTTTGAATGACAGTTGAAAAATAACCAAATCTAGAGACAATGAGTATCTAAGAAAAACATTAACATTGTCTTTGGGGCCAGATGTAACATCTTAAATATATTATGCTCAATATAGAACTGGTCCTTTTCCCTGGTCTTCCCCATCTTAGCAAAGAACACCATTGTCCACCAAGTCACCTTAAGACAAAACCTAAGACCACCTTTGATTCCTCCCTTTTCTCAACATTCCATATTAACTCCATCTCTAAGTCTAATGGACTCTACCTACAAAACACATTCTGTATCCTCTATGTTTCTTCTTCTCTACTATTACTACTCTAGTCTGAGCCACCAATAACTCTCACCTATACTTATGCAGTGACTTCTTAACTAGTCTTCTTGCTTTCACCCTGGCCACCTACTTTAAAAGAAATCTTCAGAATTCCAATTTGAATATCATTAAAATCAGAGTCACCACTGGCAAGCATGAATTAGAAAAGAGCAAGAAAGTCAAAGATAATAACTATAATTAACTGGAACTGAGATTTACTTTAAGTTAAACTTGCACTGTTTTCAAAAGGGGAGTTATTGGCATTTTGGGTGAAGTAATTCTTCCTCCTAGTCATTAGCACTGTGAAAATTTTAGCATCCCTGGGCAACAGCCTCTGTTAAAACCAAATGCAATTCCAAACATCCTGCCTCCACCTCCATCCCATTTGAGAACCACTAAGCTACCAAACAGGTTTATATTGACATTTGAACTATGTCAATATAAACCTGTGGTAAAATCAGGGTAAGGTTAAATAACAAATAAGAACCATCCTAACAACATTAAGACTAAGTAAACACATGCTTTTATTGCAGAGATCCATCTCTCTGATCCCTCTTCCCTTAATCTACTCAGCTCCCAAGATACAGCAGCCAGGAGTTTGGAACAATCTTCTCTAGGAAATCTGACCAGCTCAAGAGGAAAGACCTAAAAATACTGTCATCTGGGGTTTCCCAATGAAATGTTCCAACGAAATCACCCTACAACGAAGTTCAGTGTTGACAAGCCTCAGCCACTTGCATGGGCACCAATCAACATTCTACTCCCATACTCTTAAAACAGGAACAGATGGTTGAAGAGGATGAGAAACAACAGATGCAGGAAGGGCTCTGTCTTCCCTCTTTCTGCTAAGAAGCAAGGCATAAATTCCCCACAAGAAAGTCACCCTCAGCGTACCAGAAAGAAAACACAGAGATAACTCTCTGTACCACAAATCCTACTAAAATAATCTTTTTCTTCCATTAGTTTCCCTCATATATTTCCTAGCAACTTTCTTAGAATTGACTGAAAGCCCAAATCCCTTTCATCCATCAAATCATTTCTCTATAATTTATTACCCTTTGTTAAAATGATATTTAAGACCCTGACTCTAACTGCTTCTTTAGAATTTTCACTTATATTCTATGAAGTCCCCTGTGCCACATAAAAATACTAACATCAAATAACATTTGTAGGCCAGGCTCGGTGGCTCAGCCTGTAATCCCAGAGCTTTGGGAGGCCGAGGCGAGTGGATTGCCTGAGCTTACGGGTTCGAGACCTGCCCGGGAAACTTGGCGAGACTTCGTCTCTACAATAATCAAAAATTAGCCGGGCATGGTAGCGCACGCCTATAGTTCCGGCTACTTGCAAGGCTGAGGCGGAAGGACTGCCGGAGCCCAGCAGGTCGAGGCTGCAGTGGCTGGGAGCATGCCACTGCACTCCAGCCTAGGCAACGGAGTGAGACTCCAACTCAAAAAATAAATAAATAAAATAAAATAAAATAAAATTGGTATGCTTTTCTCTTGTCAGTCTGTCTTTTGTTTACGTAAGTCACAGCCCTAGCCACAAAACCTAAAAGGGTAGAGGAAAAGTTTTTCCTCCTCTACATAGTCATCATATATTACTAGACACCTAAAAAAAAAAAGTCCTTGATATGAAAGATAGAAAGTAAAGCAAACAAAAAAATAAAGAATTTGAAGGAAACTGACAACACACAAAAAAGAAACCTTCAGAAGAGACCAGCATTAATACCTACACTGAGATAAAAGGTGACATGATGATGACAACCATTAAGACAAGAACAAGAAAAAAAAGGATCTGCTGGAAATTAACAAAATAGTGAAAAAAAAAATCTCAACAGAAAAAAATTGAGCGATAAAATTGGGAAAATATTCCAAAAAGTAGATTAAAAGGCAAGATGAAAAACAAGAGAGAAGATTTGACCATTAGAGGACCATTCTACAAAGTCCATCATTCAAATAACAAGAGATCCAGAAAAAAAGGACAGAGAAAAAGAAATTAAAGATATAATTAAAGAACATCTGAGGACATGAATTTCAGACTAACATGGAACATCTAATAATTAGCACAGTGTGTAAAAGATAGACCCATACCAAGGCACACATCATGAAGTTTCAAAATAATGAATCAAAGAGAAGATCTAACAAACTGTCCAAAAGAGAAAAAAAGACATAAAAAGGATAAGAAATCAGCTATTTTGAACTTCTCAATAGCTTCAGAGAGCTAAAAGACTGGAATTTTATCTTCAAAATCCTGAAGAAAGGCTGGTCTAAAGCTAATAAGTTATGTCAATTTATTGCTCAAAGTCAGTTACAGATGAAATTCCTTCTTCTACTCTTTCTCCTCTTTTCACTACTGCTCTTGACTAGGAGAAAAGAAAAAGAAAAAAACTTCCTAAAGAACTATTCCCAACCTAGAATTCTGTAACCAAACTATCAATCAGATGTAGAAAAATATTTTCAAGTGTGCAACATTTAAAAAAAACTATCCTCTTGCTCTTAGGAAGATACTAGATGATATGCTTCACTAAAATGAGGAAATAAACCAAGAAAGAAAGACATATGACAAAAGAATGCAACCCAGGAGAAAGGCCAAAGGAACCTGGATGATAAGGAATGAAGATAATCAGGATGTTAGCTACACACCAGGCTTAGTGGATAATCAGTTCAAATTGGAGCAAGTTAGAAGTTTCCCAGAGAGATTTTCCAAAAAAAAAAAAAAGGACAGAGTAGCATCTGAATGACTAGAGGGGAGATCTAAAACTCAAAAGGAGTTTGGGGGTTGAATTAGTGATAGAACAGTAAGCAAAAGAAAAAACAAAAATTATTAAATCTAGGAAAGACTCTATGCAGGAAAGTAAAAAGTTTACACATGGCTCAGCTCTGAGAGATTTATATACACATAATAAAGAAAAATTGAATATGATGCACCAAAATTACAGTAAAATTCAAATATAAGCCAGGTGCAGTGAACCACGCCTGTAATCCCAGCACTTTGAGAGGCAGAGGCAGGAAGACTGCCTGAGCCCAGGTGTTTGAGACCAGCCTGGGCAACTTGGTGAGGCGAGTCTACAATTAAAAAAAAAAAAAAATTAGCCCACTGTGGTGGCACACGCTTATAGTTCCAGCTACTTGGAAGGCTGAGGCGGAAGGATCACCTGAGTCCAGCAGGCTGAGGCTGCAGTGGCCATGAGCATGCTACTGCAGTCCAGCCTGAGCAACAGAGTGAGACTCCTACTTAAGAGAAAAAATTCAAATATAAGCTATAAGCTAGAATATTTACTTTTAAAATATTTTATTTTAAAATAAAGTGAGAACTAATCTTTTCTAAAAAGGTATGGCCTTCTGAATATTAAAATAGTATGTTTATGTAGTAAATCAAAAGAACACCAAAAAACACAAGGGAAAAAAATCACCCAAAATCTCACTATTCGGGGATAAGAAAACACTATTAAAATTTTATAGTACATCTTCCAGTGATTCTTCTAGGTGTATAAAGATTTGAACCAAAAAGGAATGATTATCCTTAACTTTTAATTTTATTTTTAAAAATTGAGACAAGGTCTTACTATGCTGTCCAGGCTGGTCTCAAACTGGCCTCAAGTGATTCTCCCACCTCAGATTCCCAAAGTGCTGGGATTACAGGTGTAAGCCACTGCATCCAACCAAAAAAGATTCTTTGGTTTCTTTTTTTGAGTCACTGCATCCAACCAAGAATGATTCTTTTTTTTTTTGGAGTCAAAGTCTCTGTCACCCAGGCTGGAGTGCAGTGGTACACTCACAGCCACTGCAGCCTCGACCTGCTGGGCTCAGGCAATCCTTCTGCCTCAGCCTTCCAAGTAGCTGGAACTACAGGCGTGCATCACCATGCCCAGCTAATTTTTTAAATTATTGCAGAGATGAGTTCTCCTCAGGTTGCACAGGCTGGTCTAGAACCCGTGGGCCCAGGAAAGTCTCGCACCTCAACCTCCCACAGTGCTGGGATTATAGGTTTGAGTCACTGCATCTGGCTAAGAATGCTTCTTCTTTTTTTTTTTTTTGAGTTGGAGTCTCACTCTGTCACCCAGACTGGAGTGCAGTGGCCGCTCCCGGCCACCGTAGCCTTGACCTGCTGGGCTCTGGCGATCCTTCCGCCTCAGCCTTCCAAGTAGCTGGAACTACAGGTGCGCACTACCACACCCGGCTAATTTTTTTGATTTATTGTAGAGATGAGGTCTCGCCAAGTTGCCCAGGTGGGTCTCGAACCCGCGGGCTCAGACAATCCACTCACCTCAGCCTCCCAAAGCGCGGGAAAGAATGCTTCTTAATGTAATGTTTTATACCAGTTGAAGTTTAATATGTAATGCAAAGTTGGCTATCATTAAATATTCTTCCATGCATGATTTTTAATGAATATATAATAATTTATTACATGCAAGTTCATAGATTTTCTAATCCTGGATATTGGTTATTGATTATAGTAAGCTGTTAGACCAATAACTATATAAAGCAAAGAATTATGGGGTTTGTACTCCAAAAAGTACTGAAACTTTCCTAAAATAAAGAAAAAAAAAGTTCCTATTTACAAATGTTAAGTCACCAGAGGAAATAAATCAAGAGCACCAAAGTTTATTTTGGGAGACAGTGGAACTATTATATATCTTGATTGTGGTGGTGGTGGTGGTTACAAAACTGCATATGTCTGTCAAAACTCAGATTCTACACTAAAAAGAGTAAATTTCACTGTTGTAAATTATATTTCTGTAAACCTGACTCAAACACACACACAAACTGAGAAGACACAAAGACTTTTTAAACATGTTCTTTGAGTCAATGTATAAATTTATAAGAAACTTTAAATATTTTGGATATAAATTAAGTTCCCGATTGATAGACTACTAAAGAACCCAAAGACAGAATACCAAAGACCCAAAAGCAAGAGCAGAAATCAATAAAATGTAAATCAGAAAAATAGAAAAAAATCAATGAAACCAAAAAGGACTCTTTGAAAAGGTCAATACAATTCATCAAATTAATTTCTAACAAAACTAACAAAGAAAAAGAAAAAAACATAAAGCTCCAATGTCAGGAAGGAAAAGAAGATATAACTACAGACGATCCTCGATTTATGAGGAGGTTTATGTATCATTACCCAATGTAAGTTGAAAATATCTCCCCTCACCTACAGAATATCATAGCTTAGTCTGGCCTACCTTTCATTGTGCTCAGAACACTTACATTAGCTTACAGTTGGGCAAAATCATCTAACAAAAAGCCTATTTTATAATGAAGTATTGAATATCATGTAATTTACTGAATACTGTACTGAAAGTGAAAAACACAATAGCTGTATGCGTACAGCATTACTGAATGTATGTCGCTTCTACACTAACATAAAGTCAAAAATCATAAGTTGAACCATCATAAGTTGAAGACTGTACTATGAACAACTTTAGAAACAAAGCTATGACAACTTAGGTGAAATGAATTAATTCCTTGAAAACCACCAACTACTAATTACCAAAACTCATCTAAGATGAAATAGATAATTCTGTTAAAGAATTTCTTTTTTTTTTTTTAGTTAGAGTCTCACTCTGTCACCCAGACTGGAGTGCAGTGGCCACTCCCGGCCTTGACCTGCTGGGCTCCAGCGATCATTCTGCCTTAGCCTTCCAAGTAGCTGGAACTACAGGCACGCACTACCACGCCCAGCTAATTTTTGATTTATTGTAGAGATGAGGTCTCGCCAAGTTGCCCAGGCGGGTCTCGAACCCGCGGGCTCAGGCAATCCACTCACCTCTGCCTCCCAAGGCGCGGGATTACAGGCTGAGCCACCGAGCCCGGCTAAGAATTTCATTTTATAGTCAAAAACCTTCCAAAAAATAACCTGTCTGGCCCAGATGATTTCACTGGCATATTCTACCAAACATTTCAAAAAAAGAAATAATACAAGCTGGGCATGGTGACTCAAGCCTCTAATCCCAGCACTTTGGGAGACGGAGGTGAGAGGACTGCCTGGGCTCAGGGGTTCGAGACTAGCCTGAGCAACATGGCGAGACCTTGTCTCCACGTGTTTTAAAAATAATCAGCTGGGTGTGGTGGTGTATGCCTGTTGTTCCAACTATTTGGAAGGCTGAGGTGGAAGGACTGCCTGAGACCAGCAGGCAGCAGGTCGAGGCTGCGGTGGTTGTGAGTGTTGCCACTGCACTCCAGCCTGGGCAACAGAGTGAGACTCCGACTCAAAAATAAATAAATAAATAAAAAAGAAATAATACAAATTCTATATAATCTCTTCTAGAAAACAGAAAAGAAAGGAACACACTCAAGTTTATTTTATGAGGTCAGCATTATCCAGATACCAAAACTAAAAAAGACAAACAAAAACTACAGACCAATACTCATAATGAATAGAGGCAAAAATCCTCAATAGAGTATAAGCAAATGGAGTCCAACAATATTTCCTATAACCAAGTTTATCCCAAGTTTATCTCAGGAGTGAAAGGCTGGTTCAATATTCAAAAATCAGTCAATGTAACTCATGACATTAACAATCTAAGAAAAAAACCCTTATAATCAAGTAAATTGGTGCTAAAAAAGCAACTAACACATTTCAATATCCATTTATGACAAAAAGCTCTCAGCTAACTAGGAGTACAGTGTTTCCACATAAAACCTACAATTAAAATAACATTTAGTAGTATTGGAATGCTTTCTCCCTAAGATTGAAAGCAAGGTAAAGATGTTACTCCTACCACTCTAAAGTTGTACCAGAAATCCTAGCCAGTTCAATAATTTAATAATAATAAAAAAGAAGCAGCCGGGCTTGGTGGCTCAGCCTGTAATGCCGCGCTTTGGGAGGCCGAGGTGAGTGGATTGCCAGAGTCTGCGGGTTTGAGACCCGCCTGGGCAACTTGGCGAGACCTCATCTCTACAATAAATCAAAAAATTAGCTGGGTGTGGTAGTGCGCGCCTGTAGTTCCAGCTACCTGGAAGGTTGAGCAGAAGGATCGCCAGAGCCAGCAGGTCAAGGCTACGGTGGCCAGGAGCGTGCCACTGCACTCCAGTCTGGGCGACAGAGTGAGACTTCAACACACACACACACACACACACACACACACACACACAAAAGCATACAGGTTGGATAAGAAGACATAAAATTCTTATTCACAAATGACATGACTACCTGTGTAGAATATCCTCATTAATCTAAAAAAAGCTCCTATTCCTAATAAGTTTAGCAAAATTGCATATACAAGGTTAACACACAAATGTCAATCACATTTCTTCATTTAGAATGAAGAATAGAACACTGAACACATTTTAAAAATAATATTTACACAAGCTTCCCCCAAATTAAATACCTAGGTATAAATCTAAAACAAATGTGTAGGATCTATATATGAAAACTACCAAATACTGATGAAAAATCAAAAAGGCCCAAAATAGACTTACTATATTTATAGATTAAAAGACTTAATACAGTAAAAATGTCTATTCATCCACAAATTTATTTACAATTATCACACACATCCAATCAAAACCTCATTAAGAATTTCTGCAGATAACTGGTTTTTTTTTTTGTTTTTGAGTCAGGGTCTTCCCCTGTGGCCCAGGATGAAGTGTAGTGGTATAATCATACCTCACTGCAGCCTTGAACTCCTGGGCTCAAGTGATCCTCCCACTTTAGCCTCCCAGGTAGCTGCAACTACTGATGCATGCCACCATATTGGCTAATTTTTTATTTTTGTAGAGACAAGCTCTTGCTATGTTGCCTATTTGTTTGGTCTTGAACTCCTGGGCTCAAGCAATCCTCCCATCTTGGCCTCCCAAAACGCTTGGATTATAGGTGTGAGCCATCATGCCTGGTCAGGTAAGTGGTTTCTAAAATTTATATGGAGAGACTAACAAGCTAGAATAGCCAAAATAACTTTGAAAAAGTTGGAAGAATCACACTGTCCGATTTTAAAACTTACTATGAAAGTATAATAATCGATACTGTGATATTGGTAGAGAGACAGACACATGAATCAAGAGAACAGAAAAGAGGGTCCTGAAACAGACCACAAAATACGACTAAATAATTTTTAGCAAAGGTGTAAGGTTAATTAAATGGAGAAAAAAATACTCTTTTCAGCAGACAGTGTTGCAAAAATGTGAACCTTGACCCAATCTCATACCTTACACAACAATTAATTCAAAATGGATCACAGAGCTATATGCAAAAGGTAGAACTATAAAAAATCTAGATGAAAACATAGTAGAAAATCTTCATAACCTGGAGTTGGGAAAAATGCTCACAGACGGACACAAAAAAAATCTATAAAATATAATAAAATCAATAAATTGAACTTACTCAAAACTTAAATCTTTTGCTCTGGAAAAGATACTGTCAAGAGATTAAAATGGGAGAAAATACATGCAATTACATATCCAACAAATGATTTGTATCTCAGATACATTAAAAAAAAATCAGCACTAGGATAACAAAAAAAATCCAATCTAAAAATGGCCAAAAGGCTTGGACACTTTCCCAAAAAGGACACAAAGATGGTAAGTAACCGTATGAAAAGAGCCACTAGGGAAACAGAAATCAAAACTATGATGGCTACATTTATATACTTATTAAAACAACTAAGATTTTAAAATACTAATACCAAGAGCTGGCAAAGGTTAGAACAACTGGAACACTGCTGATAGGATGCAAAATGGTACAGTCACTCTAGAAAAGAATTGGGCAGTTTCTTTTTTTTTTTTTTTTTGAGTCAGAGTCTCACTCTGTTGCCCAGGCTGGAGTGCAGTGGCACACTCACAGCCACTGACGCCTTGACCTGCTGGACTCAGGCGATCCTTCCACCCCAGTCTTCCAAGTAGCTGGAGCTATAGGCGTGTGCCACCATGCCTGGCTAATTTTCTTTATTTATGTATTTATTCATTTATTTATAAAATTTATTTATTTATTTATTTTGAGTTGGAGTCTCACTCTGTCGCCCAGACTGGAGTGCAGTGACCGCTCCCGGCCACCGCAGCCTCGACCTGCTGGGCTCCGGTGATCCTTCCGCCTCAACCTTCCAAGTAGCCGGAACTACAGGTGTGTGCTAATTTTTTTTTTTTAAATTATTGTAGAGACAAGGTCTCACCAAGTTGCCAAGGCTGGTCTCGAATTTGTGGGCTCAGGTAATCCTCTCACCTCAGCCTCCCAAAGTGCTGGGATTACAGGCGTGAGCCACCACGCCCGGCTTGGGCAGTTTCTTATAAAGTTAAACATGCACTTATCATATGGCCCAGCAAACCCACTCCTGGAGCAGGGATCTGCAAACTTTTTCTGTAATGGGCCAGAGAGTAAATATTATTTTCCTCTACATCAAAGTAATAATGGAAGATATTACTAAATAGACTACATTCTTTTTGTTTCTTAAATTTTTTTCTTCCTTTCACTAACAACTTGTCCCCCAAAGTAATCTGATTCAAATTAATTTTGTTAAGCTACTGAGAGTTGATATAACTAAGACTTTATGTCTTAAGTTTCTTTCTATAGTATGTTCCAATAATAGTATTTCAGCCTGTGCAAAATCTTCAGCTTGCTCAAAGGTTTGTTTTCTCAATCTTTTAAATAGCTCCTTTCATTTATCTATAAGTTGACCAAGAGAACACTACAGGGGTGAATTCAGAGATTATAATTTAAATCAAAGGTACATTAATTTTATTCCATTGGGAAAGCTTTAAGTAATGGAATTAAGTAGTATCTGCCTCACATTCCTAAAATGAATAACTGGAAGAAGGGAAATTCTTACTTCTTCTAAAAATAAAGGATTATACCAGGTAGCCAAGGAATGAGTGTATAATATAGGCACCTCTCTGCTTTGCTACCGGAGCTCCATAAAGCTTTAGAATTGGATTATTACATATAGTAAAGGTTTGGCTTTAAAGAAACTTAAAGCTAGAAAGGAGTTTTGAGATATTTTAATTCAAACCCTCACTTCACAGGTATTTTAAATCAAATACAAGAAACAGAACTCTATGACTCCTTCTTACATGTCTGAATTAGTTGCAAAGAAAAACACACAGATGGTAAATATAATTAATTTACACCGCCTCCTGCTCACTATCCCCCAAAGCACTTATTGATGTATTCATTCATCCAACTGGTTTTATTCTCTTCATAGAGACACAGGGTTCTACCACTGTGGAAGACAGAAGAGTATACTAGAATTCTATCATGAATTAATTAAATTATGAAATTCAACTATATGAGACTAACAAAAAAAAGAGAAAATGAAAAAGTAGAAGGTAAGGGAAGAGAGAAGATGGAAGGAAAAGGAGAAAAATAGAAACAGAAACACTTTAAATATGCAACTATGCCTGCCTTTCTAGTCAACAGATGTATGCCCCAGAGTCGGTACGAGACTGGAATTGTCAATATGCTGTTCCTTGTCATTCTAGTTCTCACGTGCTCATCATCACACCAGCATCTCATTTAGCAGTATGATTTTGGTTGTTTTCTTTTTATTTTATTTTTTGAGTTGCAGTCTTACTTTGTCGCTCAGGCTGGAGTGCAGTGGCATGCTCACAGTCACTGCAGCCTCAACCTGCTGGGCTTAGGCAAGCTTTCCACCTCAGCCTTCTAAGTAGCTGGAACTACAGGCATGCACCACAGGTTTAAGAACAGCCTGGGCAACTTGGTAAGACCACACCTGGCTAATATTTTGATTTATTGTAGAGACGCAATCTCGCTATATTGCCCATGCTGGCCTCAAACCCCATGGGCTCAGGTAATCCTCTCACCTCTACCTTACAAAGTGCTGGGATTACAGGTATGAGCTACCACATCTGGCCAGATGCAGTTTTTGGGTTTTTTTTTTTAGTTGGAGTCTTACTCCATCACCCAGGCTGGAGTGCAGTGGCACGCTGCTCATGGCCATCCCAGCGTCAATCTGCTGGGCTCAGGTGATCCTTCTGCCTCAGCCTTCCAAGTAGCTGGAACTACAGGCATGTGCTACCACACCCAGCTGATTTTTTTGATTTACTGTAGAGATAAGGTCTCACCAAGTTGCCTAGGCTGTTCTTGAACCCGTGGGTTCAGGCAATCCCCTCACTTCAGCCTACCAAAGTGCTGGGAATACGAGCTTGAGCCACTGTGCCTGGCCCAGATTTTGGTTTTTTAAAGATATGCTTTCAGCCAGGAGCAGTGGCTCATGCCTATTATCCCAGTACTTTGAGAGGCGGAGGTGAGAGGATTGCCTGAGCCTAGGGGTTCAAGACCAACCTGGGCAATTTGGTGAGACCTTGTCTCTACAATAAATAAAAAAAAATTAGCCGAGTGTGGTGGCACAGGCCTGTGGTTCCAACTACTTGGAAGGCTGAGATAAAAGTGTCACCTGAGTCCAGCAGGTCAAGGCTGCAGTGGCCATGAGCTTGCCACTGTACTCCATACTGGGTCATAGAGTAAGACTCCAACTCAAAAAAAAATAAGTTGGGCATGGTGGTGACCACCTGTATGTAGTTCCAGCTACTTGGAAGGCTGAGGCAGAAGGATCACCTGAACCCAGCAGGTAGAGACTGTGGTAGCCATGAGCGTGCCCATTGCACTCCAGCCTGAGCAACAAAGTGAGACTCCAACTCAAAAAAAAAAAAAAATGTATGAAGAGCTGTAGGAATGATGGAGCAGCTGTTTGTTAAATGCTGCTTTGTTTTGTTTTGGTTTTTGTTTTTATGAGAA
>CAUYQG010117211.1:0-23906 GCA_963574415.1 Tarsius wallacei
GGGTCTCGAACCCGTGGGCTCAGGCAATCCACTCACCTCAGCCTCCCCAAGCGCGGGATTACAGGCTGAGCCACCGAGCCCGGCTAGTAATTTTTAGTATATTTAAAAGGTTGCACAAACATCACCCATTGTGTAATTCCAGAATATTTTTATTTACAAAAGAAACTGTACCAATTAGCAGTAATTCCTCATTTTCTCCTACTTCCATTCCCACACTTTTTGTCCCAATGAATTCACCTATTCTAGACATTTTATAGAAATGAACTCAATAATATGGGATCCTCTATGACTGCCTTCTCTCACTTAACATAACCTTTTCCAGGTTTATTTCGTTGCAGCAGGTGTTAGTACTTTATATTTATTGTATTTGATGCATTTTCCTTTTCATTGATATTGCATTTTATTTACATATGCATTGGTTGGTGGATATTTGTATTGTTTTCCCTTTTGGCTATAATAAATAATGCTATATAAGCATTCAAATGCAAGTATTTGTGTGAGCATGTGTTTCCAATTCTCTTAGGTAGATGCTTAGGAATAAAACTCTTGGATCATATGACAAATACATGTTTAACTTCTTGAGGAACTGTCAAGATGTTTTCCATAGCAGCTGCACCATTTTATTTTTCCATGAGAAACAGATCAGGGTTTCAGTTTTTCCACATTCTTGTCAACACTTGTTATTTTTCCTTTATTTGACTATAGAGTGGGTATAAAGTGGTATCTCATTGTAGCTTGAGTTGCATTTCCTTAATGACTAATGCTGTTGAGTGTCTGTTTATGGGCTTGTTGAATATTAGGATATGATCTTTGTAGAAATGTTCATCCAAATACTTGGCCTTTTTTTAAAAAAGAGATTGTTGTTTTATTGTTAAGATGTATGAGGTATTTACATATTTTGGATTACTAGGTCCTTATCAGAAATAGATTTAAAATATTTTCTCTTTTTTGTGTTTTTTTTCACTTTCTTGATGTTGTTCACCAAAAAAGTTTTAATTTTAATGAAGTACATTTTATCTATTTTTATGTAGTTTCTTATGCTTTTGGTGTCAAATCTAAGACCAGAGACTAATCCAACATCATAAAAATTGACAGCTATATTTTCTTCTAACAGTTTTATAGTTTTACCCATTTTGAGTTATTTTTTGTATATGTTGTAAAGTAGTTGTCCTACTTCATTCTATTATAAGTAGATATCCAGACGTCCTAAAATCATTTGATGAAAAGATGACATCTTTGAATGTTTTGGCATCCTTGCCAAAATCAATTGACTATAAATAAATGGGGTTATCTCTGAAACTTCTATTCTATTTCATTGCTCTATATGTCTATTTTTATGTCAGTACAGTGCTGCCTGATTACTGAAGTTGTGAAATTGAGAAGTGTGAGTTCTCCAACTTTTTATTTTGCAATATTGTTTTGTTGATTCTGGGTTCCTTGAATTTCATATGGATTTCAGGCTAAATGTTTCACAGAAATAAAGAAACAAATACCACATGTTCTTACTCATAAGTAGGACCTGAACAATAATCACAATAGCACAAGGGAGGGATCGACAGTTGTGGAACACAGAACAACACAAAGCGTACCTGATCCTAAACTAGGAGGAGTGAGGACCAGGTGGAGGCCCAAACTTCACCTTCACATACATCACTTATGTACCTAATTCTGACTTGTCCTCCACGTCTTTATAATAAAATAAAGTAACAAAATGGTAGTTAAACTTCGATAAGATTGCATTGAATCTGTAGATACATTTTGAAGTATTACCATCTTAACAAGAAAAGAAGGGATGTCTTTTAATTTATGTAAGTATTATTTAATTTATTTCAACCTTTTTTTATCATTATATATACTTTCACTCTACATCTTACACTTCTTTGGTTTAATTTATTCCTAAGTATTTTATTTTTGGTACTAATGAAAGGAAAATTGTTTCCTAATTTTGTTTTCAGATAACTTATTGGCACTGTATCAATAATCTGTTAGATTATGTGGATTTGGGGGAGCTTCTTATATATGCGATTGTATCATAGTTTGATTTCTTTTTTAAATATCAAGAAACCGTTTTTTCCTTGCCTAATTGTCCTGGTTAGAATCTACAGCACATTATTGTAAATAGATCATGAGAGTAGTCTTCTTTGTCTTGCTTCTGATCGTCAGGGGAAAGGCTTCATTCTTTCAGCAGTAAGTATGACTTACGTTTGAAGAAATTTTTCTATTTTCAGTTTTTTGAGTGTGTTAAGGGTGTTAACAGGTGTTAAGTTTTGTCAAATTTTTTCTCTCTCAATTGAAATCACCATGGCCTTCTAACCTTGATTCTGCTAATATGTTATATTTTAGTGATTGATTTTCTTATGTTGAACCAAGCTTGCATTCCTTGGATAAATACTTGGTCATGTTTATAATAATTATATGCTCCTGGATTCAAATTGCTAGATTTTATTGAACATTTTTGCATTTATATTTGTAATGGATATTGGTCTATCTTTTTTTGTGATGGCTTTGTCTGGTTTTGGTATCATGGTATCACTGGCTTCTGGAATGGGTTAGAATGTGTTTTCTTCTCTTCCATTTCTTGGGAATGTACATAAAAATTATGTAATAATTCATAAAAGGTCAGTAGAAGTCACCAGTAAAACCTGTTTGCACTCCTACTTTATATATAATATATGCTATATATAATAATTGCTCTTTTAATTAATGTACATTATATATATATATAGAATTAAGATTTACTTTTTGTCATTAGTTTATTTGAGTTTTGACTAATTCAGACTCCCATGTAGTCACTATTAAATTATTATACAGAATTAACTGGGCATGGTAATTCCAGTGCTTTGGGAGTCATGGCAGGCAATGTTTGAACGTAAGTTTTCAAGATAACAGTGAGTTATGATTGAACTACTACACTCCAGCCTGGGCAACAGAACAAGATCTTGTCTCAAAAAAAAAAGTATAATTATCATACAAAATACTTTGTTTAAAAATCCTTTTTTCTTCACAGTTTCAATCCTTTTTCCATACTCTCCCTACCCAAAACCCTTGGCAACCACAATTTCTATAGCCTTGCTTTTTCAAAAATGTTATACAAAAAACGTACAATAAGTCACCAACAAATAAATTTTCAAATTGCAAACTTTCAAAGACGCCAAGGTGCATTCATATGTCCTATCACATAAGTTAGTTCTCGTGTCTGGTGCACATTTTCATGTGTGTGTGTCCTCTACAAGTGGTTGTGCTTGTGTACTTTGTTGTACAATATTATTTGTGTGAAAAGTATTATAAACCTATTGCAGTTCAGTACTATATAGTCAACTGTGTTAGACTTAGGCACTTAGACTAACTTTGCTGGACATGTGAACAAATTAAACTTAGTAACATGTGCTCAGAAAGGAACTCATCTGTATACAGGAGACTTACGATATATAAAGGTAACATATATATTGAAAAGTATTTAATTGTATGGACTTACCACAATTTTGTTTATCCATTCAACTTAAAGGACATTGTGGTTTCTTCCAGTTTTTGGTGACTTTGAGTAAAGCTGCTGTAGACACTCATGTACAGGTTTATCTGTGGATATAAATTTTTCAAAGCAGTTTGGTAAATACCGAGGAGTATGATTGCTTAATCCTATGGTATGATTACATTTAACTTTGTAAGAAGTTGTTAAACTGTCTTCCAAAATGACCATACCGTGTCTAATTTGCAACATCAGTGAGAGTTCTTGTTGTTCCTCATCCTTCTGGTAATTGGTATTTTCGATTTTTGTTTGTTTCTTTTTGTTTAGGATTTTACTCATACTAATATGTGCAGTAATATCTCATGTTTTAATCTGCATTTTCATATGCCTATTTGATATTTTTATATGTTCATTGATGAAGTCTCTGTTCAGATCTTTTTACCATTTTAATTATTATTTTTTCCTTTTCATTGTTGTATGTTGAGTCCTTGAATATTCTGGATATGTTTCTTGGTTTTATTATTCATGAAACCGAGATAATAATTGTAATCTCCTCATTGTTAAAAGGCTTAGTTCAGGAAAGGTGTGTAAAAATCTGGTGGAGCAATTGCACACATTAAATGTTAAATAAATGTACTGTGCTGGTAGCAATTCTGTTCTCGTTTTGCTTGCTCAAAGCTTAGAATAATGAAGAAAATCAATAAGAAAAAATTATTAAATAAGTTAACAAGCATATTTTCAGTAAGTAAAATTCAGGCTTGTTTGTTTGAACATAACCATTTCACTCACTCTATATTCATATCAACTATCTTGAGCAGAAATACAGTAAAATCAAAAACAAAATGTATAATCATGGACATACACAACTTTTTTTTAAAAACAATTTTCTGCAAAGTATTTGTTTTCCATTTTGTGTTATGCTATTTATTTGTCATTCTATATACCACAATGCCATCATATAAGCAATGACTTCCTCTATACAAGTATATATTTCAGCACATATACTCTATAACATGTTTTTATTCTAAAATTCATAATGTTGTTGTGATAAAATACTTCAAAAATATCTCAAAAAACTGAACTTAAAAAAATTATTTCCAGACACTCATTTTTGTCTATTAAAATATTATTTATAAACATTAGTTATTTTTCATCATATGCTATTTGACAAATCCTATTCTTTGATATTTAAGCTCATCCTAAACCAATTAAACTTATTTTACAATTATCTCCTAAATAAAGGACAACTGAAAAGATGGAACGCAGTGATTAAAAACTAAAAAAGCATTACAGGGCAAAGACCATATACAACTAAATCAAGTATCTGACTTGTAGTTTGTCTCATAGGATGATAAATAAATAATTGACAAAAAAAGTAGCCAGGCAAAATGGCTCACATCTGTAATGCCATCACTTTGGGAGGCAGAGGGGAGAGAATTACCAGAGTCCAGGAGTTAAAGATCAGCCTGGGCAACTTGATGAGACCTTCTCTCTACAATAAATAAAAAAATTAGCCCGGTATGGTGGCATGCACCTCTAGTTCCAACTACTTGGAAGGCTGAGGCAGAAAGATTGCCTAAGCCCAGTAGGTCGAGGCTGTAGTGGCCAAGACGTGCCACTGCACTACAGCCTGGAAGACAGTGAGACTTTGATTCAAAAATAAACAAACAAACAAACAAATAAACAAACAAACAAATAAAAATAAAACCTAAATTACTTTGATGAGAATGCTGGTCCCTCATTAGTCAAACAGCTCATCTATGTGAAATGCTGCATAAAAATATCTAAAAACACAATTTGGGACTGAAAGAATACTGGGAGATAATCTAACACAATTTCTTCACTTGAGATATTTAGAGATATAGAAGCTGAGATCTAAATTATTTCAATGGTTTAGTGTCCATCCAGAGTTACACAAGAAATTAGTTGCAAAAAGAAATTAGTTGCAAAAAGGGGTCTCCACTTACTCATTTTTCCTTTGAAAGGTGTCTTCACAATTCAAAACTATGCTTTCAGACTGATATGTAATAAAGTAATAAAACATGTCTACTTGACAAGTGATTATGATGCTTTGCTTGGTATATGGGTAACCTTTAAAAAAGTGTAGAAAATCATCACTTTGGTTAAAGCAAAAACAACTGTTTTCTTTCTGAAGAATGAAATCTAATAAAAATTGAAGATGTGTAGGACCAACTACAAGGTGGTGTAAAATGGTGTAAGAGTACAGATTCTAGAGTCAGAACAATTGCTGAAAGAATACTGAGCTGTCAATAATAGCTCTCAAAATTTTCTGAAAACAGAATCACTTTAAGCCTCAGTATTCTAATCTATAAAATATAGTCAATAAAAATTATTAGTTTATGTTATTATAAGAATACTTACATCGTATCCAGAACAGAACTGAAGGTTTAAATAAATGATGTTTCCCAATGTGCTTTAAGTTAAACAATTCTTCTTACATCTTACACAGTGGAGGAAACTCAAGTACTTAATCTGTGTGTGTGTGTGTGTGTGTGTGTGTGTGTGTGTGTGTGTGTGAATAGTTACAGACCCTGGATAAGGACTACAATTAGAGGTCACAAATTTGCTTTACAAAGCTGACCTACTCAGCAAAGGAAACTGAATTCGACAGGTTGCTAGGAAGTAGGAGAAACAGATAACATTTCGATAAAAATTAATAAGTGCTAGATGCAAATTAGAAGCCTACTTATGATACATTATTTCCATAGACAGAGAAGACCACGTAATTTTAGTAAAAGTGGTATCTCAGAAAAAAGTCTGAGTTAATGTCTTAGCAGATAAATCTTTATTTAGCTATTAAATAGAATATAGTCCATATGCTCAAGGTCTTTTTTATTTATAAAAGAAGATGACAATACAAAATAAGTAATATAAATAGCTTTAAATTTACAGAGAAGTATTTCAAAGTTGTATAATTAACATCCTCAATAATCTTTAAACACTACCTTATGTCTTGTTATACATGTGTGTGGCAGTGTGTGTGTGTGTGTGTGTGTGTGTGTGTGTGTGTGTGGTAAAATGCACCTAAACAAGATTTAACTTATTTGAATGTTTTAAAATAGAGTAACAAAACAGCCAAAAAGTTACCTTGATTACATTTGTGAAGATAAAAAGAAAAAGATCACTGATGCTGCTTTAGGCTTAGAAGTGAAAACTCCTGGTTAGAAAGGTGGGGCGGGCGTGGTTTTTGGTAAATACCACATAAATAAAACATTCTTTGGATAGGGGACATCTTGAGGGATTAAATGCATTGAAAAGCACTTTGAGATTTGAATGTGTGGGATACTGTGGACTGTGGACACAGTTTAAAAGAGGGAGAGTGAGAGAGCCAAAGACCTGACTCAACATATTTGTACAACTCCGAGGTCAGCTTGCCTGTATTGGGAATTCACGTAGCATACAGAAGCAACAATAATGCCATAGAACAGACTTCAGAGTATCCCCATCAGGGTCTGGAGGACTGGCCTCTTCTTCAGGACTTCATGCATTTCCACATTTTGAAAATAGGAAGGTGAAATACAAAGGGATTGATAAAATAATTTCAGTTCTTCTGACCCATCACAAGTAGCTCTATTGCAAATAAGATTGTGCTTTTTATTTGGCACTCTGCTCATTGCTGGTGTACAGAAATGCAACTGTCTTTTGCACATTGTTTTCAGACCCCCAAGATATTACCAAAGTCGATTATCAGTGCAGGGAGGACTTTGACAGATTCCCTAAGGTTTTTAAGATATAGGATCACATCTTGCACATTGGAGACCATTATACTTAGTGATCTACTACAGAATAAAACAACTGAATGCCGCATGTTCTCGCTCATAAGTGGGCCCTGAACACTAGTCACATTTCACATTAGCACAAGTGAGGGAGTAGCAGTCACTGGGTACTACTGGGGGAGGAGGGGAGGGAAAAAGGTAACAACACAAAGGGTACCTGGTCCGAAATCCCCAGGGAAATGAGGGCCAGTTGGAGGCCAAACTTCACCTGCATGTAGCACACTTGTGTAGTCCACCCTCCCACCCTCACTTAGATCCCACATCGCTATAATTAAAAAAGAAGGGACTCTAGTTTGAGGATTAGCATAAAAGACATGTGAATGTGGCACATATTGTGCAGACCATTTATTTAATGTAATTTTCTCAAACTGATTTACCACAAGTTCACATTATTCAAATATCCACAACTTATGGACTTAGAGATCTGAAAACAAATATCACTATTCATTATAAACTACTTCAAAATGAACCCAGAGGCCTAAATCCTTAGAAAGTGCCTAAGCCATTAAATATAAGATACACTATTATTGGTCAAAAATTTTTTAAAAATAATTATTTACACTTCTCTGCTACTTGCTTTCAAAAAAAGAAAAATTGACATTGCAAATATTTTACTGTGTTGTGGACTAAAATAGTCCTTAAAAGATCAACTGATAAATCATTTGTTTTAGTCTGTCTGATAAACATTTACTGAAAGCTAGGAGCAGTTTATAGAAATATAGAAGAAAATACTTTTAGCACTAAAAATAGTTTATTTTACCACTTTATAAATATAAAAACTGAGGCTTGGATAAATTAAATTACTTAACCAGGTCTGGATAGCTACAAAGAACTGAGTAGGACCTAGTATCCAGTTTACTTTAGTGTTGTGTGATTTTTCTATCTGCTAATTAGTGCAAAGCACTAATTTGTTTTGCAAACATAATCTTAACATAACGACAGTTTCAGTCAATATGATATTTCCCAATACTGCTTGCTGATTATACTGCGTTAACTCCTATGTATAAAATAAGTCTTACTAAGCTCAATAAGATATACATACATATTTCAACATATATATCCTAAGACGGTAGTCCCCAACCCTTTTTGGCATTTGGGACCAGTTTCATGGAAGACAATTTTTTCCACAGACCGGGGTGGGGAAGATGGATTCAAGATGATTCAAGTACATTACATTTGTTGTGCACTTTATTTCTATCATTATTGCATTGTAATAAATAATCAAATAATTATACAACTTACCATAATGCAGAATCAGTGGGAGCCCTGAGCTTGTTTTCCTGCAATTAGATTGTCCCATCTGGGGGTGATGGGAGACAGTGACACACAAAGTGTGTTACTTATGTCCAGTCTACTTTGCAATCTAATTTTGGTTGCTTTTGCTGCAGAAAACCCTGTTTCACAAAAATAGGATGTTGGAAATAGAAGCAGGCTTTTCAATGTGTATCTGACAGGAGGTAGATCTCGGGTTATAATGTGACCTACAAGGGATGGCTGTAAGTATAGACAAAGCTAACAGACCATGGACCTTTCCTAGGATATCATAGAGACATGTTTAGAGACTTTGCAAGGACCTTCTTCTTCTACAGTTCTACACGTTGACCAGTGGTAGAAATACTATTAATACTCCTGGTATGCTGGAGTATTTACTATGAACAGTTACTAAATGGGACAGAAAAATTTTTATGGAAACTAAGAAAGTAGAAATACTAGTAAATATTGTACGTTAAATCCCTAAAGGATAATGAAGCTAAACATTGTGTATCATTCTCTTCAGACAAAATTCAAGTTGGAAGCAACTACCTTATATTTTAAATGCCTTGTGCTATATATGCTAAACTGGGGGTCCCCACCCCAGGGCCATGGATCAGTGCCCGTCAGTGGCCTGTCAGGGACCAGGCCACATAGCAGGAGGTGAGCAGAGGCTAGTGAATGAAGCTTCATCTGTATTTAAAACCATCCCCATTGTTTGCATTACAGCCTGACCCCGAGCTCTTCGTTCTAAATCAAATCAGTGGTAGCATTAGATTCACATAGGAACATGAACTCTATTGTGAACTGTGCATGTGAGGGATCTAGGTTGCACACTCCTAATGAAAATCTAATGCCTGATGATCTGAGGTGGAGCTAAGGCAGTGATGCTAGTGCAGATTAACTTTAGTCGTGAGGTTTGGCTGCCCAGAGACCATAATAAATCACTTGCTTACAGACTCACATCAAAACCCTATCTGTGAGTGGCAAGTGAGTTGATGTACTTCAATTGTACAGCTGCATCTGGTGGCAAGCTTTAAGTCAGAGTATGACACTTATTTTAGCTCATACATGGCCTGCCAATTATTTTATTTACCACTTCTGTCTGTGCCTCTTTCCTGCACTACACTCTTGTCTCAGTCAGTTGTCTCTTACAGTTTTGGTAAACCCACCATCTAACCCGAGCCAAAAAGAGTAAAAATCAAACACCAGAGGAGAGCTTCTATGAAAAGAGGAAAAGATCCAGTGATGAGATGGCAGAAGACTCTAAGACTGCCAACAAAAAGAAAGTTGCATTAAAAACAAACAAACAAACAAAAGCAACTAAGAGTCCTACTTAAACTATGGGTTCATTGCAATAGGTGATTCACATTCTCCAAGCTTGCTTTGTATAATATGTGACAACCCGTTATCCAATGAAGTCATGAAACCTTCAAAACTGGAGACCAAGTACTCTGCAGTAAAATACAAGTCACTGGAGTTTTTCAAAAGGAAAAAAAAAAGGAACACAAAGAACAGAAGCAATTATTGAAGGCCATCACTTCATCAAATGTGTCTGCCCTGAGCATCATTCTTAGTGGCTAACCACATTGCTAAAGCTAAGACGTACTTTACTATTGGTCAAGAGTTGCTCCTGCCTGCTGCTAAGAACATTAGATGTGAACTTTTAGGAGAGTCTCTGGTTCACAAGGTGACACGTGTTTCTCTTTCAGCTAGTACCATAAATTGTTGAATTGATGAAATAGCAGAGGATATTGAGGCACAATCTTTAGAAAGAATTAATGAGTCATGGTATGCAATCCAGATTGATGAGTCTACCAATGTTGACAATAAGGCAGCAATGCTTGTTTCTGTGCAATGTGTTTTTCAGGAAGATGTATACGAGGATATGTTATGCATACTTTTGTTGTCCACCAATAAAACAGCTGTGGAACTAGTCAAGTCTTTGCTCACATATCAGGAAAACTGAATTGGTCATTTTGTACAGGTATATACATGGATGAAGCAACTGTCATGACTGGGCAGCTATCTGGTTTCAGTACTCAAGTCAAAGAGGTTGTTTATGAATGTGAGTCTATGTACTGTGAGATTCACAGAGAAATGCTGGCTAACTGAAAAATGTCACCTGAACTTAACAACGTTTTACAGGATTTGATTAAAATGATCAACTACATTAAATACATGCCCTTAACTCACATCTGTTCATGCAGCTCTATGAAATGGATAGGCTTTTTGAGATGGAAGCAGGTTATTCAGTGTTTGACTTTAATCCAGAATGTATAGAGATTTGAAACTTCTGAAACATACTTTAAGGCTGCCATCATTTGCAATCTCCTCTTATACCAGAAGTGAGAAGGCTTTCTTAAGGTAGATTGCTGGCCCAATCTACATGCCTCCTCTTATACCAGAAGTGAGATGGCTTTCTTAAGGTAGATTGCTGGCCCAAGTTTTTGAGTTATGAGAGCTGCTCCATAAATTTCTTTTAGAAAAGCAATCACCATTGGCAGCATATTTCAGTAACACAGAATGTGTCACAAAACTTGCTTACTTGTGTGACATATTCAACCTGTTCAAAAAACTCAGTCTGTACTACAGGGGAGAACAACAAATGTGCTCAATCAGCAGATAAAGTGACTACATTCAAAGCCATACTGGAATTATAGGGACAATGAGTGAACATTGGAATTTTGGGCACATTTCAGACCTTCGCGGAGATTTTGAAAGAGACTGAGTTAAGGTCTTCTTTCTCCTAGCTGGTGGTGCGTGATCACCTATCCACCTATTGCAGATTTAAGAGAGTTTAAGCATTACTTCCCAAACACAAAAGACCCCAGAACTAGGAAGGAATGGATTCACAATCCATTTGAGAATAAGCCAGGTGAATCGACTTCGCCTGTGCTAGTAGAGGATCATCTGCTTGAGATTGCAAATGATGACAGCCTTAAAGTATGTTTCAGAAGTTTCAAATCTCTATACATTCTGGATTAAAGTCAAACACTGAATAACCTGCTTCCATCTCAAAAAGCCTATCCTTGTAAAGCAGGGTTTTCTGTAGCGACAGCAGCCAAAAGGAGATTCCAGAGTAAACTGGACATAAGCAACAAATTTTAGGTGTCACTGTCTCCCATCACCCCCAGATGGGACCATCTGGTTGCAGGAAAACAAGCTCAGGGATTCCACTGATTCTGCATTATGATGAGCTGTATAATTATTTTGTTATATATTACAATGCAATAATAATAGAAATAAAGTGCACAATAAATATAATGTGCTTGAATTACCCCAAAACCACCCCCAACCCACCCTGGTCCATGGAATAATTGTCTTTCACAAAACTGGTCCCTGATGTGAAAAAGATTGGGCACCACTGTGCTAAACCCTAGACAGTAGCCAGCATGGTGAAATCATTTTTAGTCAATAAAAATCATTTAAATGCAATTACTTAAGCCAGTGAACATCTGTGCATTTTTCTTTTTTTTCAATAATTGAATCATTTATTATTGAGTTGTGGGGCACAAGTGAGAATTTACTACCTAAGTAGGTTGCAAGCAGATGAAGTTTGGGATTTCTAGGTGGGCCTCACACCCCCTGGTAGTCAACCAGGTAGCCTTTGTGTTGTCACATATCCCCCGCACTCCTCCCTTAGCAGTGCCCAGTGACTGCTGATCCCACCTTTGTGCTAATGTGACTAGTGTTCAGGGCCCACTTATGAGTAAGAACATGCGGTATTCATTTCTTTCTTTATAGTTCACATGGTATGATGGTCTCCAACTGCATCCACGTTGCTGTCAAGGCCATGATTTTGTTCTTCTTTATGACTGTATAATGCTCCATTGTGTATTACATTTTATTTATTCAATGGGTAACAGAGTTGGTTCCATGTTTTTGCTTTTGTGAATATTACAGCAATAAACATGTGTGTGCAATTGTCTTTTGGTAGAGCAATTTATGTTCCTTCAGGTAGTCCCAAGAGAGCGATTATTAGATATTATGAATGCACCTTTATCTAAATGATCAAACACTGGAAATCAGGGAGGGAAACCAAAATGTTTTTTCTTACAAACAGGCAAGACATAAGCAAAAAACACAGCACAGTATTTAAAGACAGACAACTGGTTTGCTGCTTTTACATTCCCTGAGAGATTACTTTTTCACTTAACCCCTATTTGTATGTTTTGTCTCTGAAAAAATTTGCTACTGTAAAGTTATTTTATCTTAATAAAGCAATTTTATGGAGAAAGGCTTAGTTTAATCATACTTTCTACAAAACTGTGCTTTTGCTTTATAAAACCTTTGTGCATATATTTCTTGACTTTTTCAAAAGGTAGAGTCTATTTTTAAGGTGCAGTCTATTTTAATTGAATGAGTTATTTTATTCTTATACAAATGAGCGAAGGCATGGCCTTTTACTTATCAATGATATATATATATATATATACAACTGAAACTTTTCTTATACATAGTTAAATAATGTTAAACTAAGCCTGTTTAAAGATGTGTAGGGAGAATAAAAAGGAATGGAGCACAAAAAACTACAAATAACAGACATCTAGTTATATTCTAAGAGAGGCTAAAACACTGTACAATGACAGTTTTTTTTGTAACTTCACTTTCAATTTTATATCTCATGTCATAGAGCAAAGAGTAGAAAATTTAAAATTGTAAGGCCAAAATTCAACTTATAACAATTCATTAAAATAGCTGAGGTTATGAAGTAGTTAAAATATTTTAAAAATTAAAGAAAGGAAAGCCTAAATTTGTTGTTGGTTAGCTAAATTGCTGGGTTATTTTAAGTGTAAATGAAATAATACAAAATTAGTGCAAAGAATGGCTATTTTATTCTCAATCTATATATTGCATGTTGGCAGTACTTCTGAAAGACTTTTATTTTTTTGTAACTGCAGATGAATACTTTTTGGATAACCTGAAAAGAAATGCATCATATGTGGAACATGTTTAGCAAGAAAGAAGATCAGATCATGCCTGGGCAATATATAGATGCTAGATTAACCCAGAAAGAGATGATGATTATTTTTGAACACATTCAAGAATTAGACAATTGATAGGCATTCAAGCAATGGGTACTAAGCATGAAAAATTGTATTCACTGTTGGAAAACAGAGAAAAGAATCTGCATGTCTCATAATTGACACCAAAGAAGGTCCTGTTAATCCACAGAATAGCATTCTACCTAATACCATGGAGATCTGGGGACTCATATTCTGGATTAGGGGTTTTAATTTGTGTGCCAAATACATTTCCTCTCATTCTTTCAGCCACTTCTGAGACAAATAATAGCTCTCAGGAAACCATGTTATATAACACAATATTCTATTCATGAGACCTCGCTATTTAGTTAGGTCTGGTGCACCCTGGGCTGTGCTCCTTACTCATGGTGAGCACTGAAGAGTTCATATGACCTGGTCTGTTCTGTAAAAATATGCCAAACAAGTTCCTTCTTAATACTTTAATTAAAAGATGCCAAAAGAATAATGAAGTATGCAGGGGATGCTGTAGCTCAAAAGAGTTAAGAAGAATGGCCATAAAGTAACATGAAGAATTCATAATGAGAGCACACACATTTTCATATATCCAGATACAATGAATGATCACTTGGCTTTCAAGAGAGTGAGGTATTCACAGAGAAGTAAGACTTTCATATGGTATATATCTACAGCTAACCTAACATCTTTATTGTAATTATAGAGAGATTTTAGGTCGAAGAATGGCTTGCTTTTTATGTGTCTTCAAATTATTTTCCATTTGGTCTTGAAGGAACATTAGTTATTTATTATTAAAAATAATTTTAAAAAGGTAAATAGAGCAATAATTCATGACAGAAATAATAAAGGCAAAATGTAGTATAAATGACTAGGATCCTTGGACAGTAACAAAAATAAGAGTCAAATATAGAGACAGAGATAACCAGTCCCTGAGCTTCCAGATTGTGAATTGTTCATGGGGGACACTGGCTAAAGACAAGTCAAAATTCAGATTGGAAATAGACACAATCTTATTTTTATATAATCTCAGAATTAATTGGATTATTTACTTACCTTATAATTCTTGCCCTCCAAACTCTAGGAGTTAAATATATGTCCCCCTGCCAAACGAAGCTTAATCCACAATCAAGCTTGCAAAGTAACGTCTATATTTATATTCTGAATGTCACATGACTGGTGGTAAATATATTTAACCATGAATATACTTGGGTCAATTGCAATCTATTTATCACGCTATTCTTTTTTTTTTTTTTTTTTGAGTTGGTGTCTTAGTTTGTTGCCTAGGCAGGAGAGCAGTAGCACACTCAAGGCCACCCCAGCATCGACCTGCTGGGCTCTGGTGATCCTTCTGCCTCAGCCTTCCAGGTAGGCAGAACTACAGGCGCTTGCTACCATGCCCGGCTAATTTTTGATTTATTGTAGACACAAGGTCTCGCCAATTTGGCCGGGCTGGTCTTGAACCCGCAAGCTCAGGCAATCCACTTGCCTTGGCTTCCCAAAGTGCTGGGATTATAGGCTGAGCCACTGAGCCCAGCCATGTCACACTACTCTTAAACTTCTATTATGCATTGGATTATGCAAAGGATGTATAAATGAATAAATCATGGACTCTGTGCCAAATTTTAGGTAGTCACCTGAGAGTTGGTGCCCAAAGACTTCACCTCACAGGTACAAATTTACTCAGATTGGCTTCGCATAACAGAATGAAAGAAGAAGGGAAGATTTCTGAAAATTCGATTATTCTGTGTGTGTGTGTGTGTGTGTGTGTGCGCGCATGTGCGTGCGTGCGGGTGTGTGTGTGTTTTCCTTGCTTCTGATTTTAAAATTGCTTTAGGAAAGATATTCATTTGGCTTTGGGGCCAAGATTCATGTTGAAATCCTGTACATAAATTTTAAATGATAAATAATTTGTATATTGTTTGAGACAAAAGCATTCATTAACGATTCAAATGCTGTCTTGTTCAGGCTTTACTTTATTAACATAGATTCAGGAATCAACTCCCTCCCTTTCAACTAAGCTGTTTCTGTGCTTTATGAATTCAGATCTCCTTCTACAGAAACCATTCAAAGCTCAAATCACATTTACAGGTGCTGTAGTTTATGCTGAGACCATGGGAATTGTGACGGTTTATTGGCACTTGGAAGAGCAACTCAAGGATTGCCACTATGTTATTAGTAAGCTTGACATAAAAAGAAGGCTCTTTTAATGAAGTAGTGAACTCTGTTAATTGTACAGTTTTGTAATGTTTGCATATTGAAAGTTTTCTATTGCTGCTATAATAGATTACCTCGAATCAGTGGCTTAAAACAACATTAATTTATTATTCTGGAGATCAGAAGTTCAAAATCAGTCTCAGTGAGCTAAAGTAATTGTGTCAGAAGACTGGTTCCCTCTGATGGTTTCAGAGGAGAATCTGTTTCTTTAACTTTTTCAGGATGAGTGCTGTTCTATTTCTTGGGCCCTGGCCTCACACTACATGGCCTTTCTCCCTCCTGCCTCCCCCCCCCTCCTCCTTCTTCTCTCTTTCTTTCTTTCTCTCTCTCTCTCTCTCTCTCTCTCTCTCTCTCTCTCTGCTTTTGTGGTCATGTGGTCTACTCTGCTCTTTTTGCCCCCTTTTGCTTTCACTTATATAAAGACCCTTGTGTATACACTGGGTAATCTAGGATACTCTCCCCATCTCAAACTCTTTAATTTATACATATCTGCAAAGTCTTTTCTTCCCCCCATAACAATATTTTCCCTGGTTCTGGAGGTTCTTGTGTGAACGCCTTTGGGGGCTGTGGCTCATTCTACCATAGCAGTAAGTTTCAGAAGAATAAATAATGCCCCTAAGCTTTTCTATATGACTACAAATAGGTTCTTCACACAACTAATTTAAGTTGCAGAATATCAGCTGTTTTCCTCTAACCTTCACTTACATTTTGAGTTGCAGCTATCACACACCTAAGACATAGTGGCTTTATACATCTCTTTTACTGGATTCATTAGCTGAAAGAGAATCAACAAAACAAGGCATAGGGTTTGCTTCACTAATGGGCAAATATAGTTAGTTCTGTCATAGAAAATTCTTGAGCTAAGAATTATATGTGTAATTATTAGTCTCTGCTTCCTTGAACATAAAAATACAAATAACTGAATCTATGAGACACTAGCTAAATCTATAAAACACCATCCCACTAAATTTGAATCATAGTTCACTCTGTTGTACACCTTACCACCTTACCTATCTTTTTTTTTTTTTTTTTGAGTTGGAGTCTCACTCTGTTGTCCAGACTGGAGTGCAGTGGCTGCTCCCGGCCACCGCAGCCTAGACCTGCTGGGCTCTGGCGATCCTTCCGCCTCAGCCTTCCAAGTAGCTGGAACTACAGGCGTGCGCTACCACGCCCAGCTAATTTTTGATTTATTGTAGAGATGAGGTCTTGCCAAGTTGCCCAGGCGGGTCTCGAACCCGCAGGCTCAGGCAATCCACTCACTTCAGCCTCCCAAAGTGCGGGATTACAGACTGAGCCACCAAGCCCGGCTCTCCTTACCTATCTTTATGTCTGTGTGTTTTAACCAACTGTCTATCCATTGTCTTTTCTTAAACAAGCAAGGAGACATTTCTTTTATACATTTCCTATGCTATTTATTATTCATTTCAACTAAAATTTCACCCCAAATGTCTCTTACATTCTAAGTTTTACTTTGTAGATCTCTTCGGTTTCACATCAGTGAAGTGAATTTTGTGACTTGTTATTATTAAACTTAGCTGAAAATAAAAGCTTGAAGATTTCTTTTATCTATGATTGTCTACAGCCCTTGGCATAGCCATTTCAGGATAAAGTTGTATTGCTTCTGTTCAGTTCCTGAAACTGAGGTACATTTCGCCTCTTTGTCAAGAGGAGAGTTTTTAAATACTTCAGTTTTGTTCATTTTTAGGCGTTGTTTGAAAGGCATGAATTTAGAGTTAGTTTCTTGAAACTTACACCCTGATCAATCTTATTTTTTAGAAACTTAGAAGGAAATGTTAACATTCTCACTGTTTAAACTATACTCTGTTCCCCTGTGTTTAGAATAGCATGAGCCAGTAGTGTTGATAAGGGAAGATGAAATGACAAAGTGTGTCTCTTGGACCTACCACATCTTGGCTAATCCTACAGCAGCACTGTCCAATAAAAATGTAGTGTGAGCCACAAATGTAATTTCAGTTTTTCTAGTAGCCATATTCAAATTGCAGAGAATAAAGCGATCACATTAATTTCATTAGTATATTATATTTGACCCAACATATTCAAACTATTATCATTTTAACTTACCACCAATATTAAATTATGAATATAGTATTTTATATATTTGTTTACTAAGAATTCCAGTGTGTATTTACACTGATAGCACAACTCAGTTTGAACTAGCTGCATTTCAAGTGATTAATAGCCCAATGTGTGTAATGTCTAACATATTGCATGGTGTTCTATAATCTGTAAAGGACCACTGATCACAGACATGACTGACTATCCTTATGTAATTTGTAAAGTGTTAATATAGCTAACCATGCCTTAAAATAAAAAAAAAAACAGGTATATTTTATCTCTGATTATACAAATTCATAAGTGTAGAGCTGAAACTCAAAATCGATTGGAAATAAACCTGCCCATAATTGTATCTTCTAGAACAATAGAACTGTGCAATGTTCCACAAACAAAAGGGTTTCAAAATCTTATTTGTTTTATAAATCTTGTGTAAGTTATACTTCTTTAAGGAATGAATTATTCAGGTCTGTGAAGTTCAGTATTACAAATTTTACTTTTTTTTTTTAAACCCAAGTTTCCCAATTTGTTTGAAGATAGGACCCCCTTTTTTAATGTAATTTGTGTTTATAGCCTGTAAAGGTAAGGCTTTTATAGAGTCCAAAATATTTAGGAAAGATGCTTCTATATTGTCTGGATACTTAATTCTATTTACCCTTAAATGAATTAATGTTAAATAGTATACTTAAAGTTCACAATTCTGTGAGGAAGTTATTAACATCGTCACTTACAGATAAGAAACCTGGAGAAAAAAGAAGTGAAGTATTCAGCTAGAAAATTGCAGAATGAAATTTTAAGACAATTTGCATACACCTTCACTGATTATACTACCTCTCAATATATGTAATCTACAAAGGTTTTAGAGCAAACAGTAAGAAGCAATCCATCTTCAATTATTGTAGACAATAGCACAAGAGAAGAAATTTGTGTTAAATGGAAAGTAAAATATCTTTTAAGGAAGAAAAAGTAAGATCTGGCAGTAGGTATGTATGGCAAAAGATGATTGTTAACCAGTGACTTAAAAAAAAAAATAGCACCGTGGGTGAACTAGGGTTTTTTTCTTCTTGACAATATTTTGTGGCATTTGAGACTCTACAATTAAAATAATCTATTCAACTCCTATTGAAATATTGACTAGATAGAAGACAGAACCTAAGAGATCAAGCAGGAGCAGGTTTATTCAACCTGCTTTGATGATTGGCTGGGTGATATATGCAGGGGCAGTCTCTGAATCTTTAATGAGCAACAAGAACAGTGCCTGTCTTGTAGTAGCCATTCAATACACATTTGTTGACCACATTGTTGAATGTTTTCATTGAGGTTCTTAGGAGAATCCACAGTCAGCATGTTCCAGGGATTTATGAGAAGGCTAAGGAATTGCGAGAATGGAACCAAAGAACAACATACACCAGAAGTTTTGTGCTTGAAACCCCAAGAGGAAAATATGTTGAAAAAAATGGTAATTTGAAGAATGGAGGTACCTAAGAATCCTTAGGGCCTTTTAAAATGCAAACTTGTATTTTTAATATTTTAAAATATATTGTGTTTTGTTAAAATGCTTTAGTTTATTATAAAATTCATCTATTATAGTTCTAAAAATATTTCTGAGTGTGATAGTATAACAGAATAAGCCATCTAGCAATCAGAATGTAAGTATATATAAAAAATTTTACCACATATATTGTAATTTAAGAACATTTTATATACATATTATGTGAAATATATCAATTAAAATTATATTACTTTTTGCTAGATATTTGCAAGCTTTATACTATGCAAAATAGTTAACCTATTTAATTCTGTCTTAAATCTTATAATAACATACTACAGTTATTGAAATATACTATTTTTTAACTCTTTAAAGTAAACCAACTTGTTATAAGCTTCAGAAAGCTTACATTTTATTAGGTCAAGTGTTATGACTCTTCTAGTGATAGTCTTGGGAATATTTTTGATGTTGATAAGTGTTTTTTCTATCACTTTTTTATGTAAGAATAATACCTAAGCTATATCATTAAAATTTTATTCAAAGTTAAAGTCAGTATACTATTACAAGTTTGGCATAAAATAAACAATTTTAGACAAACATATTACAAGTAAAATTTCTTAAATTAAATCTTATCATGATTAAAGGATTGCCTTCCTATATATATCCAAACCACTTTAAATCAAGGAACAAAATAATCCTAATAGCACTAGTGATAATATAGAATAACTATAGCATTGACAACAAATTAGCAATTACTTAACTCTGACCATGTGCCAGATTGTCCCAAGAGCTTAATATCTTTAATACTTTAAAATATAGAAAATAAATGATAGAAGGTAAAGGAGCAAAGAAAGAAAGTAAACTTTTTTTTTAAGAGAACAAGAAAGTATAATGGAGATGGAAAAAGAAATTGGAAATAAACTAAGAAGAATATGCAAGAAAACACTTCTTAATACTTTTGAAGTTGGCATTCTTAGATTAAAAATGAAGAACAACTGCCAAGGCCCTGGTACAGCACCCAAGGCTGAGCATTTTTTATAGCACCCTCCCACTCTGCTTAGGAGTGTAGGCCTCTGCTGTTAGCTGTGCTTACTGAGCCAAGCATAGCAAGGAGAAAGTCATCAATTACTCTCCACTCAAGATACAGGGCCAAAGCCTGCCCTCTTGAATGTGTGTATCACTCCCTGAGACTTGAATGAAAGTTAGGTACGTGTAGTTGAGAGCAGAATTTGACCCCATGAGGCTGAGTGAGAAATGATTGATCGTTTTGAACTCCAGTAGTTTTTACTGAACTAATGGACTTCAGCAGAGCCTAAACTGGCCCCTGGGGATTTTTGGTTCCTGTTTTCTCCAATTTTGTCCACTTTGGATAGCATTTTTTCCCCTTTTCTTGGTTGCCATCCCTCAACGTTTTAGCCAATTGAATCATTTAACTGGCTGAGTGTGTATTAAAGGCATGTTTACTCTTACCTAATTCTTGAACTCAAGAATTTGCTTATTAATTCAAAAAAATATTTTTAAATATTATGTAGGCTACACAGCACATAGTACTCAATGAGTAGAGAATAATAGCATTACTATTCAAAATAACTGTAAATATCCCTTTGTTATAAGAATTAGTGGTGTTTTCTCCAAATACCACATGAAACAAACAAACAAAAAAACTCACCATGGTTGGTTATGTTAAAATATTTGTTAATTGATTCATAGTGGAAACGTAATTATCATTTTAAACATAAACACAAAGTGTATTTTTCTATGTTTATAGTCCTTCAAATGAGAATAAATATTTATAGCTTTAAAAACTTTTGACACATATTTTACATTTGTATGGCTGATAATTTGATTAAAATCTCTCTTTCTCACTTATATGTAAGTTCTAGGAGAGCAGGGATTGAGTCTGTTTATACTCTCCCTTGGCTATCTGGTACATATTTCTGATAATTTCTGGATTTCTAGTCCTTATTTCTGTTACTTAATCAAATATTTTAAAAACACCAAATTTAACAAATGTATAATATATTATTTCAGAATCTTTATTACATACAAACTAGTTGCTGATAGTTTTTTTTCACTAACTTACAGCTCTTATTGTATTTCTATCATCATTTGGAGACAGATGAAATTCTGAGAAAATATTATATCTGAAGTCATTAGTTAAATAAGGGCAAGGGGTAAATCATTTCTTCTAAATGATAGCCAGACTTTCAAAGATTCATTTATATCAGCCAAAGCAAGCTTCTAGAAGTCTGGTCATGGATACAGCAGTCTGTTTTAATTAATGAAATCCAAAATTATTAGATGTGGCAGGGTTCAACATTTCAAAAAGAAATTAAATTGTATTGCTTTCCTTTGAATTATAATACAAATTGCAAAGCATGAGGATTTTTTGCATGACATAGATAATACTTACATGGAGAGGGGAATTCTAGTGGCAATGTCTTATAAGTATTTTTAAATATTAGTAATATATTAGTAAATCATAGTGAGGTTAAAATGTTTTGGAATTTTTTTTGTTTTCCTGTTCTTTATATCTGGCCCATAATTAAAACTTTCAAATGATACTCAAAGACACAAGGTAATATATATGTATTTTGTATTATATTTTTCCTCTTTATAAATTTTGAAAAGTTATAACCTCATTGTCTTTCTGACACTGGGCACTCTTCCAGGTATCTCTTTATTTCTCACTACACGTTTTTTTTTTTTTTGCAAGCTGTTTCCATAGACACCATGAGTACTTACAATATCCCTAGCAACTGTTCTCAGATTTTTCTTTTAGCAAGACAATATCACCATTCTCAAATGAAGTTGTATCCCATTGTTGCAGGAGATGTATAACGGGCACTTCCTTCTTTTAATTTTAATGTTAAAAAATTCAAGAGATGATTGTGCCAAATTGCTGCACTTCACTACACTATACATTCTTTTACTTTTAAACAGAACTTTCAATTTGTAGTGTTTTGCACAGTGTGAACTGCTTTTGTGATATGCAAATATTAATAGATGTCATTCTTTAGTTCACTTAAATGGAACTAAGTTAAGAGTATATCAGCTTTCAACTATAGCAAAAACTGCGACAAATAGTGCAATTCAAGAACAATGCAAACTGAACGGTAGATCAACTCAGTGCATAGTAATCTGGAGCTAATTCAGTTTGTCTCAATTCAAGGGAATTCCACAAATATTTAATGAGCACCTACTTCAGGCAAAGGACTATGTGTGGCAATGTTGTATATGTAGAAATAAATAAGATATGGTCTTTGATATTAAAATTTGTATGACTTATCAGATAAAACAGTCATGGACACAAATTCTAAGTCCCAACAAATTGTTATATGCTTGGTTCTAAAAATACAAACAAAATGCTCTGTAACACAGAGAGAACTCTGTGATGAATAATGAATGAAAACATTTTAGAATGAGTCATTGAGAAGCTGACATTGGAATGCACCTTAAAGGACAAGTAAGGTTTCAACTGGGAAAAATGACACCTGTTACTGACAAGAAATGCTGTGATAATAAGAACAATATGAACAAAGGCAACATAGTTCCAAAGAAGAGAAAGAAAACAACAGGGACAGAGATGTTGAATGACAGAAATGTGACTTTTGTTATAGCTGGAAGGCGTGGTGAGGAAATAACTCTATGAGATACGTGGCAAAAGAGGTGTTTGCGTTCAAATAATGGTATTTAACAATGGTTATTAAAAGGAATTTGCAGAGTCTATTTTGTATATCAGCATAGACTTTAATTTTTCTTTTTCCTTGGAAGAAAATTTTGTTTAAGGAGCTACAGGTATCTATCTTGAACTACGTGTATAGTTTTTCTTGCTTAATACACCAAGCATTTTCTTTTATTATAAAGATGTGAGGTACAATTCAGGGTTAGGTATACAAATGTTGATTATGCAGGTACCCTTGGAGATGAGGTATGCCCCTCCCTCCCCTAGCAGTTTCCCTAGACTGTCAATCCCACCCCCTCTCCCCTGACAGTTTCCCACACTGCCAATTGCTTTCTTATAGTATAATTGTTCAAGGTCCACTTATGAGTGAGTACATATGGTACTCTGTCCTTTGTTTCTGTGATAGATCACTGAGTATGATCGACTCTAAATCCATCCAAGTTGCTGTGAAGTCCATATGTTTGTCCTTCTTTATAGCCGCATAATATTCCATTGTGTATATTTACCACATTTTTAAATCCAATCCAGCTTCGATGGGCAACATGGTTGGTTCCATGTTTTTGCTTTTGCAAATAGAACTGCAACAAACATACGTGTGCAGGTATCTTTTTTTGTAAAATGATTTGAGTTCCTCTGGGTATATTCCCAATAGGGGAATTGCTGGGTCATATGAAGGGTGAATTTCTAGTTCTTTCAGAAACCACCACACTGTCTTTCAGAGAGGTTGCACTAGTTGGCATTCCCACCAGCAGTGTAGAAGTGTTCCTTTTTCTCCACATCCTCGCCGGCATCTGTTGTTGTTTGTTTTATTAATGATGGCCATTCTTACTGGGGTTAGGTGGTATCTCAATGTGGTTTTGATTTGCATTTCTCTGATGATGAGTGAGACTGAGCACTTTTTCATGTGCCTGTTGGCTGCCCACATATC
>CAUYQG010117212.1:0-19830 GCA_963574415.1 Tarsius wallacei
GTACAGTTTAACCCTTCTCTTTTTATTAAAGATGCTGATAGATTTTGTTACCTTTATCCAGGGATGGAGAGAGGGGGAGATGAGTAGTACTTTTACAAATACCCTAGAATCTGAGACTTCCCTTGTATCTTATTACTAAGACCTCATGTCACATTTATTCTCTGTTAAACAGACCCTAATCTTTTTATTGTGGTGGGTTTATCCTGTGAATTTTAAGTTATTTCTCTAAGCAGAAAACAAATTCAATGTTTTTGTTATAGGTTGAATCTCTTCCCTCTCAAAATTCGTATATTGGAGTCTGAATCCTCAGCATACGGCCTTATTTGGAAAGAGAGTCGTAGCAGATGTAGTTTGTTAAGATGAGGTCATACTGGAATAGGGTAGGCCCCAATACAATATAACTGGTATCCTTCTAGAAAGGGGAAATTTGGACACAGACACATAAAAACTGGGGGATATTGTGTGAAGCCTGGAGCGATGCTGTCACAAGCCACACAACCAGCAGAAGCTAGGAGAAAGGCGTGGAACAGATTTTTCCCTGGCACCCTCAGAGGGTGCATGGCCCTGCTAACACCTAGATCTCAGACTTGCAGCCTCCAAAACTGTGAGACAATACATTTCTGTGGTTTAAGCCACTCAGTATGTAGTATTATTTTTTATGGCAACCCTAGCAAAAGAATACAATTCTGTTATGAAAAAGGCTGATACAGGTAGGCCAATCCCGGGCTCAATGGGGACCTGTAACACCAAGATGGAAGGTTGGGCATTTTCTAGAGTGTGACCTGGAATTGTAGATTGAAAAAGAGTTGCTGATGTATTCCCGAGTTGATCCAGCTTTCTAAGTAGATGCTGTTTAGGCCTTGATGGGAAGAAAGGCTTCACTTCTGAGCGCAAGGCCAGGGGCCAGGGCACTTGGAAGAGCACTGGACTACAGATCCACGGGGGCCTCTTCCTCGTGCATTCCAGTCATCTGGCTCCCATCAGGTCCTCTGCCTTGCTGGCTCAGGCTTTCTTCTTTAATCCTTAAGGTATTTTTTGCATCATTTAAACATTTCTACTTCCCACTGATACCAAGATACACAGAAGTAGTCCAAAATGTAGTGGAATGAGCTTAAATGTGAGGCACACAATCAAACCTATTTTTAAAACTGAACAGATTTTTGTCTCTATCCTCTGTAGGCTTGTGTTCTTCACACCAGCTTTCTGCCCAGACCACGAGAAGGAGAGCTCGTTCAGATGTTTCCTTCTCATAAAACATGTACTAGGGACACACCCTTCAAGGATAAAATTCTGTCCTTTCTTTAAGCCTCACTGGACACTTTCCTGGCAACCACCAGAATTGCAAACACCAATGTCTAGCTCACAAATGGCCCTCTGGGTAGCTAAGTCAGTAAAACTGGCGTACCGTTGTCATCCTTCCATGCCACACATGTTGGCTGAACTGCCAATACAGACACAATGGTTTGTACCATGTGCTGTAAGCATTCCAAAAGGTATGATAAAAGGGTGTGTATGTCAACATTTACAACCCCAATTATAAAAGAATATAATAGTTCAACGGATACTCAGCAATAATTCTTTCAGACATCACTTCAATTTAGCACAGACCACTGGGATCTCCATAAAAGCATGTTCTGCCACAAGTTCAACACTATGGCCTCTGCCATATTTTGCTTCTTCCAGTTTTTTTACTCTTCCCCTCCTGGCTTCACCAAACTCTCTGGTTCCGACATTTCACGATCTCAAGGCTTGATGGAGAAGTATGTAGAGTTGCCTGTTAGAGCTTTCCCACCAATACAATTTCTGTGCCCCTAGATCCTGCCCTGGCTGTCTTCCCTTCACGGCAGCCGACCTGCAGTTTACCCTACTGAGGCATCATTAGCAGTACTTTATAATGTTCTTATGCCTCCTTCCTCTCACTTTCCAAACTCTCCAATCCCAGGATATCTGTGCCTTGGCAGCTGTCAGAAAGGAGGAGGTGATATGACAGGAATGATTGCCACTGGCTTGGCAGCCGAACAAAGATGGCAGTAGGTCCCCCTCTCTGTTTGTGTGACTTCTCTTGTCCTGTGTACTAAAAGATCTGGTAGGGTTTGTGTTGCCCACCAACAGAGTATGAATCACTCCTTCTTTCTGTGTCTTATACATGCTTTTATCACTGTACACATCACAATTAGACTAAACTAATTACTCATTTTCATGCCTGGCTTCCCTGTCAGGGAATGGCAATGACTTCAATTTTTCCATTAACTTAAAGGCCTTTAACGGTCTTTGTGCTGGCTGGGTGAGAACTAGTATAAGAGAATGTTGATGCTTTGAGGACATCTGACACAACCCTTTGTCATACAAGGAAACTGAGGCTCAGAAAGTTGAGTCAGTGGTAAATCCTGCTCCAGAACTTAGCTCTTCTGGGCAGAGATGAGGGAATGTCTGCTGGCTTTTCTTTTCATGACTGCATGACCTTGAGCAAGTTATGTCCTTCACCTTTGTTTTCTCATCTACAGAAAGAGAATACTGCAGTGGAGTTACTTCAAAAGGTTGTTACAAGGAATAAGTGATATAATACCTGTAAACTGCCTAGTACATCCCTTACACTCTAATCCCTAATGAATGGTAGTTCATTCATTTTCCGCCAATCCTCTCCCATCCTGTATCTATCCACTTCCCCATGAATAGTGAAAACAGTCCTATGCTCATCTCGCTGTTTCATATGGACTTCCTAATAATCAATTATTTAAGCTGGTGGTGAAAGGTTTTGCTCTGTGGTCGGCATTTCCAAGATGACACACAGATTAGCTGAATGGCTACCTCCCAAGAGGCAATAGAAGTTTTCCATGTTGTGCTCTGCCCCCAAATGAAGTAACAAGTTCTAGGCCATACTAGGAAACCTGGAATCGCACACTCCTTGCTGTGTGAACTTCAAAGGTTCTTGCCCATTTGGACCTATGTATGAGAGGCAGTATAGAACAGTGGTTTAGAACATGGCCTTAACAGGTAGGAAGGTAGCCAGCCATGTGACTGAACCTCATCTCTATTTTAATGGTATAGAGTTAGACTTAATCTTGCTGTGCCTCAATTTATTCATCTGTAAAATGGGAACAGTGATAATGCTTTCCATAGAGGTTGTTGTAAAACTTAAATGAGATAGTATACATAGAGGACCTAGCATTTGGTGGCACACTAGAATGGTGGCTATCATTGGTATTATTATTATCCCTTCTTTTAGAAGCTGACTCAGAAATCAGTCATGTATACTCTAAAACTCAGTAGAGAAAAGTCTCTTCACAGTACTCGTAACTATTTGGATTTGCCAGTGGTTTAATGACTCTGAAGTCAGTATTTTTCTTAAATCATCTACAATTACATTGAACTGTGCCAGGTACCATTATTAAAGAGGAATTTGAGATCATGATTTCTGTGCCCCTAAATAGTAATTCATTTGGACAGAAGGTAGATGATGTTTTGCTTGATGAAAGGCCGGACTCAGAGTCAGGAAAACTGAGCTATAATATTCTGCCATTAACAAATTATGTGATGTTTGGCAAAATGTCATTGACTTTGCTTCCATTTTCTCAGCTGTCATATGAGGTGATTGGACTAGATGTGTTTTTTAAAATTTTCTAGCAGCAACAATTATTTATATATCCATGCAACTGATTAAACTGTTTTAGATGCTGAAGACACAGAAGTGAGCACAACAGACAAAGCCTCATGGGGTACCAGTGTAAAGACAGAGGTCAACAAGAAAACACCGAGTGTGTCAAATGGTGCTAAAGGCCGTGGAGAACACACAGGCAGGAAGAGGGACAGAAAGTACTGGTGTGGGCTGGGGAATTGGCTGACATCTTAGCATGGCCAGAGAGGGCCTCACAGAGAAGGTGACATTTCATCAAGGGCTTAAAAGGTAGGAAGGAAGCCAGCCATGTGACTGTCTGGGAGAAATGCCTCCTAGGTAGATGAAACAGTAAAAATACTGAGGAAGAGACATGTCTGGCATGGGTACAGGAATAGTGAAAAGGCTAATGTGAGTAGAGCAGAGTATGACGGGGGAAGGGAGGGGATGAAGTCAAAGGAGAGATGGTCAAGTAGGCTGGATCCTGCAGTGCCTGGAAGCCATCATACAGATCTGGCTTTGCTCTCAGGAAATTAGAGGAGTGATATGGTCTCAATATGTTCTAAAAGGATCCTTTTGGCTACTGTGTAGGGAATAGTCTATGAGGGAGCAAAGGCAGAGCAATAGTCAAGAGGAAAGCTGAGGTGGGAGGATCACTGGAGCCCAGAGATTTGTACTCTATGATCACACCTGTGAATAGCCGGACAACATAGCAAGACCCCATCTCTATTTTTAAAAAAATAGTCAAGATGAGAAATGATGGTAGCTTGGACTAAGATGTCCTTGGTGGAGGTGGTAAGAAGCATAAAGTCTCAGGACATATTTTTAAGGTAGAACTGACAGGACTTGCTGTTGGATTGGGAGTTGAGAATGAAAAAAGGAGATGAGTGAAGGATACATCAAGAGCTCTTGCCCTGAGCAACCACAAGGATGCAGTTGATGTTGAGATGGGGGATACTGCAGATGGAGTAGGTTTGTTGGGAAAGATCCAGAGTTTGATTTTGAGAATGTTGCATTTCAGATGCCTGTTAGACATCTGAGTGGGCAGCTGGTATCTCAGTCTGGAATTCAGGGGAGAGAACTTATCTAGACGGTATCAGCTTATAGATGCTATTTACAACCATGGGACTGGATGCAGACACCAAGGGAGTGACTATAGATAAAGAAGAAAATATGTCCAAGGTCAAGTCCTGAGGTCTCCAATGGTAAAGGGTCAGAGAGATGAGGAGAAACCAGCAAAGGTTCCCAAAAAGTGTTGGCCCATGAGATAGAAGGAAATCCAAGAGAGTGTGGTGTCCTAGAAGTCTGGTGAAGAGAGTATTCCAGGAAATCTATGCATCTATAATATAAAACAGTCTGAAGAAACGAGCAGATAGCTATCATAGACTCATACATTGGCATAGATTAGAATCCATTGTTCCTGAGGTTTCTGAGAAGTTAGGCTGGTATTAGGCTCAGGTAAGGAGAAGAATCTAGGTGGAGCTGTTTATGGAATTAGCTTCCCATCTTTTCTACATAGGCTATACACAGAACTGACAGACTGTGGTCCTGCAATGAAGTATGTCAGAGACCAGAGTCGGATTTGTCAACATAAAAAATTTAACATTTTGAATAAAAATTTGTCTCAGCTACAAGCTATTAATGTACACTGTTAATTATTTATTGGCCAGAAACATGTTGCTGGCTAATGCCTAGAGGGGTCAGCTATTCCCCCAAATTCTTCTGAAATACTGAGTTCCAAGTTATGAAAGTTTTTTCTCATAGAAGGGCATCTGAAGATGAAAGTCAGCCTCTCCCTGCCTCAGCAATGAATAATATTGGCCTCTCTTATTATTTCTTCATTTTTAAGAAATGGAAACTCTTTCACAATGTTTAATGGGCTCTTCACATGTTATTTCACGGACCATTAACATAACTGGATAATAAAATTGATGTTTAAAATACCCTACTTATTCCATGTAAAGTGTGAATATGCAGTGGCCATGATTAACCCAAGACAGAAGAGGGCAGGAGCAAGGCCATATGACACAAAGCAAGAATGGTTCTGAAGCACAGGAGGAAAGTGAGTGTCTTGCTTGCCTATTTGAGAGAAATAATAATCATAATAGCTATCATTTGTGCTCTATATTTATTCCTTTTTTCAGTGTGCACACAAATCTTATAAGATGATATTGTCCCCATTTATTTAAAGAGAAACTTCAGGTTAAGTAGGTAACTTAGGTCTTCCTATCAGAAGGTATGTGTATGGACTGAATTGTTTCCCCTCTAAATTCATATGTCGAATCCCTAATCCCTAGTTCCTCAGCATGTGGCTGTATTGGAGACAGGGTCTCTGAAGAAGTAATTAAGGTTCAATGAGGCAATAAGAGTGAGGTCCTAATTCAAAATGTCTGGTGTCCTTATAAGAATAGGAAGAGCCACCAGGGATGTACATGAACGGAAGGAAGGTCATATGAGAATGCAGCAAGAAGGCTGCCATCTGCAAGTCAGGGAGAGAGGCCTCAAGAGAAACCAACCCTTCTGACACCTTGATTTTGGATTGCCAGCTTCCAGAATCATGAGAAATAATTTTCTGTTATGTAAGCCATTCAGCTGTGGTATTTGTTATAGCAGCCAGAGCAGACTAAGACAGGGTGGTACCAGCTCTGCAGAAGCACTATTTCTGTGAAATTGACTTCCTTCTTCATCTTCTACTAAAGGAGTGGGTCAAGGTGGTCATGTTTATGTCACATGACTCTTCACTCCCTGCCCATAGGTATAGACCAGGGTGGGATGACAGGCTCCTAGCAATCAATCTCTCTCCTGAGAGTTTATAATTGGAGAACTGAGAAATGAAACCGGTTAGACAGCAGAGGTCAAAGGAGCTATAACACCACAGAGTTCTGAGGCCATCTTGGTCTGTGGGAAGGACAGAAAAACTTGGCCTTGGGGAGCAATCTAGTCGTTCAGGTTGTGACCAGAGAATGCACTTTTGGCCTTCCACTGGGGAGTGCAAGTGATATGCAGAAAGAAAGAGGGACTGTGTTGCTCTAGAACCAGAGGGATGAAAGAGAAGCTGCTTGGTGATGTCTGGTTTCTGTGACACCCTGCTCTGCTTCCTGCCCTCGGATTCTGGGAGCATCTCTGAATCCTTCCAACAGGTCTCCTTTAACTCTACCTAGTTTGAGTGGATTTCCCTTCCTTGCAACCAAACTTAGTCTCCAAGCTCATGCTTTTCTGTGTGTGTAGTGTGCCGGGGCCGTCTAAAGCAATCCCTCACAGCCAAGTGATTCTCCTAATATACAGGATCTCCTTTGTTCATTACCGCTTTATTAATTCTGTAGATATATGTCAGGTGCTCTGTCAGTCAGAGTTCTCCAGAGAAACAGAGCCAGGAGATCATATATACGAAGACATTTATTTTGAGGAATTGACTTATGTGATTGTGGGGGCTGACAAGTCCAAAGTCTGTAAGGAGACCAAAAGGCTGGAAACTCCCCAGCAGGCACTGGTGCTGCTTGCTGTCTTAAAGCAAAATCTCTTCTTCCTCAGGGAAACCTCAGTTCTGCTCCTAAGTCCTTTACGCTAATGAGAAGAGGTCCACACATATTATCGAATGTAATTTCCTTTACTTAAAGTCAACTGACTGAATGTGTTAACCATATAGTATTACGTTGGATGTTCAAGGTTCACTACATGAGTGATAAAAAGCGCCATAAAAAAGAGCAAAATCATGGATTTCACAGCAACTTGGGATGGAACTAGAATCTATAATACTAAGTGACCTCTCACAGAAACAAAGATCGGAGTATCACATGTTCTCACTCATATAGTGAACCGTGAACATCCAACGTAATACTATAAGAAAATGACTGACAGTGGTGGGAAATTACGGGGAGGGGAGGGGAGGGGGGATGGGATTAATGATACTCAATATCTGCCTGGGGACGGGGAGACACCTTATATCACCAAGGGTGTCTGAACGAAGCATATTTGTACATCTAATCCTTAACTGTACCCCACAATATGATAATAAAAAATACTGAAAAAAAAAAAAAAAAAAAAAAAAAGAAATGCACAAGGGGAGGCAGAGCTATGTTATCCGCCATGCCGGGGACCGCTGGCATGCATGGGCAAGACAGTCTGAAGACCCTGCCCCGGCAGCAGCACTGCAGCCAATCCGCTGGGCTGGCCTGGGCGGCCTGGCCGATGGGATTGGATGAGGTGGGGCTGCACACAGTGAGAAGGTTCTGGAGTCCTGGGAGCAGCTGGGGGCCTCCAAGGTCAGGCCAGGAAGAAGCCGTCTCAAGAATTTCAGGTCAGCAAGTCTGGTCAGCACTGGCTGCAGGGAGGTCACAGGGGATGGGGGGGAGAAACGGCCCCTGAAACATCCTTCCTGTATTCTGTCTAAAGTGGGATTTCTGCTAATGGTTTGAATCAGTGGTTCTCAGCCAGGAGGGTTTTACTAACCCTAAGGGAACATTTGGCAGTGCCTGGAGGCATTTTGGCGTGGCACAACTGGAGTCTGGGCGTGAGGCAGAACTATGGCACCCAGTGAGTAGAGACCAGGGATATCGCTAGACATGTGGTGAGGCCCGGGGCGGCCCCTGGCAGAGAGCTCTCCAGCCCAGAGGTCACCTGTGCTGAGAATCCTGGATAAAACTATGGAATGGGTGAGTGACATTTATGGAAGGGCCTTCTCTGATGGCCTCTGACTCCTCTTTAACAGCACAGGAGGGGCTGGGAGGTGACAGGTGTCCCCACCCCGGGGAATGTCACCAGGGCCTTGCCCCCCTGAGGTCGCCCCTTCATTCCTCACACCTGTTATCACTTCAAGATCAAAAGGTGGAAACATTTGGTGCCCAGATTTGAGACACGTGCAGGATGGGTCCCAGGTGCACACACGTGGGCTCACCTTCTTCAGGGGAGTTTGATGGACGAGCATTAGCATTGCTCATAACTTTGGGGCTTACTACAGAAAGGAGTGGGACTAGGACACAGTGGGTGAGGCAGTTGTGGGGGCCTCACCAGGATTTGCCCAGGCAGAGAGTGAAGCGTGCCTCTCCGTGGCCCTGCTCCTGATGACCTGGGCCCTGTGTCTGGTGGCTTGGACCTTACTCTTAGTGGCCTGGGCCTTGCTCCTTGTGGCCTGGTCCCTGCATCTGGTGGCCGGGGCCCTGCTCCCGGTGGCGTTGGTCTCGAGTCTGGCGGCCTGCGTCCTGTGTTTGGTTGCCTGGGCCCTGCATCTGGTCACCTGGGCCCTGTTCCCAGTAGCCTGGGCCCTACGTCTTGTGGCCTGGACCCTGCATCTTGTGGCCTGGACCCTGCTCCCTGTGGCCTCGGCCCTGCATCTGGTGGCCTGAGCACTCCCTGTGTTCCAGAGATGTGTGCTGTTGGGGCTGCTCTGGACGTGGAAATACGTCAGTCCACGAGAAGCATCTGATCTTTCAGGAGAGAACAGAACTCTCTGTCCCTGCTATGTTCTTTCAGGTCCTTCATGAAGCTGACCCCACAACAGAGTTAGACCTGCTTGAGTTCTTGCAGAAAACATCCGTGAAGGATTCAGAGCGTGGAGCAGGCAGGGTCTGATACCTTGGAGCGCTGAGAGGGGCAGAAGGGGCCCCTCAGAAAAGGGTGTCAGTCCTCAGAGCAACACGGCCAAGGATGTTCCAGCCCGGCCGGGTTGCTATTCGAGGCGCTACAGAAGCCACATCCCACGTGCAGGGCGCTAAGTCTCCCCCCTTCCCCTCTCAGCCATGGGCTCCTCCTGACCCTTGACCCTTGGCCTGCACCGTCGGAAGGATCCTCTGCAGGAGCCCTGGACAACTTCTTTTGAAAGTGATGGAAGCTCGGCCGGGCTCGGTGGCTCAGCCTGTAATCCCAGCACTTTGGGGGACTGAGGTGAGTGGGATTGCCTGAGCCTGAGGGTTCGAGACTAGCCTGGGCAACTTGGTAAGACCTTATCTCTGCAATAAATAAAAAATTAGCCAGGTGTGGTACGTGCACCTGTAGTTCCGGCTACTTGGAAGGCTGAGGCGGAAGGATCGCCTGAGCCCAGCAGTTTGAGGCTGTGGTGGCCGTGAGCACATCACTGCACTCCAACCTGGGCGACAGTGAGACTTCGACTCAAAAAAAATTACTGAGGAAGCGACGGAACCCCATTGCACACTTCCGTGCGGTTGGGACCCAAGCCCAGCTCTGCCTCAGTGTTCGTCCCTCCTTTGTCCTTGCTGCTCCCCCAGCCCCGGCCCTTCACCTGCACCCTCCTGGGGTTTCTGGGGCAGACAGGGCAGTGCCACCACCTGGCACCTCGCTGCACTCCAGACGGTTCAGTGATGGTCATTTTGCCTCTGCAACAAGATGCTTGATTCCTTGCGGGCTGGGACAACAAAGACCCAGCTCTCTCCCCTCCCTCCTTCCCTCCTTCTCCCCGCCCTTGCTCCCCTCTTTCCTTCCATTTATGGAGTATCAGATTTGCCCGGAGAAGCTGACTTCTTCCAAATGGACTGGCCACTGCCAGGTCCTAGCCGGGCCCCAGATTGGCAGAGTTGTTTGTTTGTTGTTTTTTGGTCTGATTGGCCTGATCTTGCCCTTTCTCTTTCTTCCTGGACCTCAGTGACCTCCAGTACCCCTTTCTCTGCCCCCCCAAATTAACCCGAATTCTCAGTGCTCTGATTCATCCAGAAGAACCAGTGACTCATAATAGCCCAAAATGTGCCTTTTCTAAGGGGAGGTTTTGACCAGGTCCTATAGTGTTGAAAGGACCGAATTCTAATAAATTTGCTGCATGAACTTCATGCCTGAGCCTGTACTGTCCACTGTGGTAGCCAGTAGTCATATTTGGCTATTTGCATTTGAGTTAATTAAAATGAAGGTTAGGAGTTTGAGACCAGCCTGGGCAACATAGCAAGACACTCCCATCTCTACAAAATTTAAAAAAAATAGCCAGGCATGGTGACACATGCCTGTAGTCTCAGCTACTCAGGAGGCTGTGGCAGGAGGATCACTTGAGCCCAGGAGTTCAAGGCTAGAGTGAGCTATGATCGCACCACTGCACTCCAGCCTAGGTGACAGAGCGAGACCTTGTCTCTTAAAAGAAAAGAAAAGAAAAGAAAAAAAGTTGTCCTTGGCAGTATTGGCATCCCTCGGGGACCTATGAGAAACACAGAATCACAGGCCTCAACCCAGATCTCTAGAGGCAGGTCTCCATTAGAATAGATCCCCCGTGCCCACTGAAGCTTGAGAAAAGAGCTGGAAGTTGTTCTGGGAGACTGCAGACAAGATCAGGTGCAATGAGTAGAGATGGCAGTTGGCGTAACTTCACCTTGGTAGAAAGAGGGGTCTCCTACCTCAGAGCCTCAGTTTTGCAGTAGGAGGTCCCACCTCTGTAGACAGTGAGTAGACAGTGAGTACCCTGTCACCGCGGTGTTTGAGCAAAGGCTGTACACCCATTTGTTCAGGATGTCAAGGAGACCTCGGGGGGATGGGGGGCCATCATGGCTCAGGGCCCTCGCTGGGTTTGAATCCTACTTGAACAAGAGGCTGCTTCCCTCATCTTTCTGGTCGATTCCTCATGTGTCACATGGGGTCAAGTCCTCACAGGGTTGTCCCGAGGATTAATTTGCTGAACTTCCTGGACAAGTACTGACCACACAGTGAGTGCTCCATGTCAGCTGCCTGTTACGACAGATCACATAATTCTTCACAGAATCTTTTTTTGAGTTGGAGTCTCACTCTGTCACCCAAGCTGGAGTGCAGTGGCACACTCATGGCCACCACAGTCTTAACCTACTGGGCTCAGGTGATTCTTCTGCCTCAGCCTTCCAAGTAGCTGGAACTGCAGGTGCACGTTACCACACTAGGCTAGTTTTTTGATTTATTATAGAGACGAGGTCTCACCAAGTTACCCAGGCTGGTCTCAAATCCCTGAGCTCAGGCAATTCTCTCGCCTCGGCATCCCAAAGTGCTGGGATTATAAGCGTGAGCCACCGCGCCCAGCCTAGATCACATAATTCTATCATGGCCAGCATTGTGCTTGGATCAGGGGCCAGCCTTTGTGTCTAAGGTCTCTTCCTTCCAACTCTGAGATTCGTGGAGGGAGATGATGTGGGGACTGACAGTCCCAGCTAGCGTGTTTTGAGTATTTAGTAAAAGCCAGGCATTAGGCAAATATCTGTTAATGGCTCTCAAATTACTTTCAGATACTCGTTGGCGTGTAAGAGCAGAGAGATTAGAATCTGTTACCGCCCAAACGCACTGTGTATTTCAACTTTGGAAGCCAAATTGAGCCCAGAAGATGTGCATAGTCTTGTCACCAACAGATGTATGCTGGGTCGAGGGCCCAGAACTCTCTAGGGCTGGTCCAGGATGTGTCTTCTGGCTATATTCCAAGCCCAAGCCTCAAGATGGTGGTGGCTAGAACATGTTATTGCAGACAAATAAGGTGCCCACTGACCCCCAGTCACATGTACCTTGAGATGGAATGCCACTTCTGTTACCGTTTGGTGCTTTTCATCTGCATCTATAAGTGTGGGGGAAAGGACTCCATTTTTGTGACCAACCTTGCTTCTAATTCTTGCCTTATCACTTGGTAGCTGTGTGGTAGGTGGGGGAGCCTCTTGACCTCTCTGAGCCTCTGTTTCTGATAGAATGGAATGACAGTCCCGTGAGCATCACGGGGTCATGGGAGGATTGAGTAAGGATGTATGTAGAGTGCTTTGCGCATGGCTAAGAGCCATCCACGTGGTGGCCATCATGTTGGTGACACCCATAAGCCTCTTGAAGACTTTTTCTTGCCCCCCAGAGCTTGCCACATACGACGGGGTCCATGAATGAACATGCGTCAAGTGTGAGAGGAATGCCAGTTTCCCCTGCTGCTTGGGGAGGGACAGTTTTGGAGTGAGACGAATGCCCCAGGCCCGGCTATCCCACCCTCTCTCCCGGGTGCCCTGGTCATTTCCTCTTGGAGCATTCATTACTTGGGGCTGAAGTCCCCATCAGCCAGGGATGAGTACCCCCACCTTTTTTTCTGGTAAACAGCCTGGGCTTGGCTCAGTGAATCCCAACACAGAGTGCTTATCTTCCCAAAGAAACCTTTCCAAAAACAACATACCGAATTTTTTATGGTTTATGTGTGTGTGTTGGTTTCAAAAAAGGTGAGTGGAAAGGAAAGCCCAGATCGTCCTTTGTCCGGGGAGTATCTAGCAAAGCAAACCCCACACCTCTCTCCATCCTTCCCCCCCAACACCCTCATAGACATTTTTGGCGCGCTCCGGTTAATTAATTTAAAGTGACGATAGTCTCCGATGAAGCTGTAAATTAGTTTCAAATGGCTTGGCTGGGCCACCCACCACTGGGAGATCATATTGCAGTGACAACATTAAAACTCGAACAACCCTCAACAAGGGGGGGGATGGGTGACCCTAAAACCTCAAGTAAAAACACATTTCCAGCTCTGTTCCTTGCTCCAGCCCTCCAGAAAGTGGAAGCAGATGGATGGTGACTTTGATAATGAGAGAAGCAATCAACTTTAGATTAAAAAAAAAAAAAAGCTAAGCCCTACCCAAAAGGGCTGGGTCTGACGGTAAAACCCCAGACACATAACGTTCCGCTTAAGAGGCTGTTGACATATTAGCCAGGAACAGAGAGGGTTCTAGAAAGGTCAGTCTTCTCCCCCGGAGCGGCCCGCTCTGTTCCCTGGCCTCTGAAGCCACAGCACTCAGGCCCCTAATTGAAACCACCGTGGCGGCTCTGGCCGTTGGTGCTGGTCAGATTTGCCCTGGAAATCACTAAGTGTTCCCAGGAGAGCCGCCCGCCGCCTGCTGCCAGATCCCAGAGTGGAGAAAAGACATTTCTGTTTTCAATTTCACTTAATTATTTTGGGGGTTGGGGGGGGTGGGGCAAGATACCAGGAACAAAGAGATGGAGCTTGAAGTCAACAGAAAAGGAGCCTGGCATTGGCATCACAGGAGCTGGGCTCCTGCCTCAACTTGGAACCTGCCAGCTGCGTAACTTGGACACATCCTGGCATTTTTTGTGCCTCCATTTACTTGTCAGGGAAACAGGGGTGAAAAAGCCCACCTCCCAGGGTCGCCTGGGAGTGATGGATGTGATGCACTTGGTTGACTCCAGCTGCCCATGTGGGGCGCTGCCTGGAGAGGGTTCTCAGCCTTTGTGTGGGCAGAGTGTCAGGGAAGGTGTTGGAATAGGGATTAGAGGTCTTGGGCTTTTTTTCTCCCCAGCTCTGAAACTTCCCACCCCTGGGTCTGGAGCCAGTTCCTTCTGCAGGCTGATCCCCAGCTCTCTGCCTGTCTGAACAGGGCTGCCCCTCCTGCCTGCTAGGCAAGGTGTTGGAAAAATGGGTGAGCAGGTGCACCTATGGGCTGGTGGCCCCACCAAGCAGGGCCGTTCCCTTTGTCCACAACTGGTGCATGCTAGCACTCAGTGCATCATTGTCAGATGAGCACACAGACATGGGCAGCAGCATGGACAAGGAAGGAGGTGGTCCTGCCAGAAGGCAGTATAACCGAATTGATTTCTCAGTCATCTCAGCAAACTCCTCAGGAACTTTGTCAGAAGGGATAGGCCACACGGGAGTTTCTGCTGGTGGGCAGGCTGTTTGAGGCCCCAAAGAGAAAAGGGACTTGAATGGAACCAAATCCTGTTTTGGTCCCGAGAACATTTGCATGTTTGCCAGTTCCACCATTCTGAAAAATACAGAGATTTGGTTCTGATGCAAGCTTTCACTGAAGCTTTCTTCAAAGGCTGTTTTTGATATTTATGAGCAGTGTGAGGACAGGGGCTGGGCCTGTCCTACTGGCTGAGCATTCTAAGCATCAAACAGGTACCTGACTCGCAAGGACGCACGATAAGTTACCAGTGGTAAGTGCAGGCATCTCTTTCTCTTTTCCGTCCCCTCTGCCAAACCGAGCTGAACGCTGAGATTTGACAGCTTCTGCACAAAGGTGGGCTTCATGTTTGCCACTTTCAGAGACAGAGGGTGGCTGGTGCAGTGGGTGGTGGCATCATGGCAGAATCCCTCAGTGGGGGCCGGTGATTACAGGGCAGGGAGGGGACAGGGTGTGTGGGGGCAGAGCTCTGCTGTGACATTCTCCCAGTCTGCAACCCAGAACCCTGGAGATGTGTTTCCAGGCTGCCTTTTTGAGGGCACCGCTCCCTGCTCTGGGTAGTTTCCAATTTTAGAGCACGCCCTCTCCATCGAATGTTGTCCTCCAGTCCAAGGGGTCCCTGCTCCAGCCACTGACTCCTCTTCGCTCTGCAGGCTTCCAGCATGCACTTCTGGCAAGAAGGCTGTTTCCTTTCCAGATCCTCAGGGACAGAAGAGGCACGAAGCGAGACATGGGGCTCTGTGGATGGGGCTGGAAAGGCGTGGACCCTGGTGGATGCCCCAGCAAGATGGAGGCTGGGACATGCCTGTGCTGGGTTTGACCCGTGCCATTGCCTTCTCCTCCCCTTTCGCTTCCATCCCCGCTCCTCTCTCTCTCCCACTCCATTCTCCTGCCCACTCCACCCTGAAAATCTGGGCCTTGAGAGGAGAGATTTGGAGGCTGGAAAGAACTCTTCCACACTTACAGCAAGGAGCCCTGGCAATCACCTTTCCATCCAGCCACGGAGAGCGTTGATCCGTGAGCAGTTTCTTGGACTCCAGAGTAGCTCAGTTAACGGCACTGGGATAGTTTAGACTAACCCACTATTGTTAGAAGCGTTTAGAAATGTCTCCTCCTTTGCCCCATCTCCCCCTCTCTGCCGGCGTCTGTTCTGACAGCTGGAAGAAATTTCTCCTTCGGCTGTTACGTCCAGTCCCTCACTAATCTCCATCAATTCTGCCTTTGAAATTTCTTTTGTGTTGGCCCTGTCCCTCCTTCCCACTGCTGATTCTGGGGCCCTGGCTCTCAACCCTGTGCGCCAGGGCTGCTCAAGGACCTCCTGGCAGAGTCCCCTGCCTCTGGCCTCCACCTTTGATCCATTCTGCACTGCCAAGCTCTATCCATCTTTCTCAGGCTCTGTTTGCATCTCAGGAGGCCTTGGCTCAAACCCCCGGGCTCTGTAATCTCCCTGACACTGTCCGGATGGCTTCCCTCTGTCTGCCCCGCTGCCTGTGCCTTTCTCCCACATCAGTGGCTATATCAGCTTCTTATAGCTGTTGTGACACAGTGCTGCAAACCTGGTGGTTCAGACCATCAGCAATTCATTATGCTGCAGTTTTGGAGGCCAGCAATCCAAATGGAATCTTCTAGGTCTGGATCCACATGCCAATGGGGCTGTGCTTCCTTGCAAGGCTCTAGGAAGAATCTCTTTGCTAGGCTCTTCCAGCTTCTGGTGGCGGCTGACGTTCTGTGGCTTGTGGCCACATCACTCCACTCTCTGCCTCTGTGGTCATGCTGCCTTGTCTTCTCTCTGTAGTCAAATTTCTCTCTGCCTCCCTCTAATAAGACACTTATCATTACATTTGGGGCCCACCCAGATACACCAGGGTAATCTCCCCATCTTCAGATCCTTAATCACACCAGCAAAGTCCCTTCTGCCACATAAGGTAATGTTCAAAGGTTTCCGGGATCGGGACATGAACATTTGAGGACCACTATTCAGCCTCTGCTGGTGGCCATCTCAATCCTTCTACTGCCCTACTGAACACTTCAGCAAGCATCAGTTCAGCATCTGCCATGTGCCACAAGAGTCATTACAGCAAATAAGCTGTTTCTGACCCTGGCTCCTGCAGGGGGAACACCCCTCTTCCAGGCACTGTACCTCCTGGAGATGACATCATCCCATGACACAGACGCCGCTTGTGTCACATCGACAACTGTCATAGCTCTGTCCCCTCCTGTGTGAGCCCCGTGAAGCCCAAGTCAACCTGTTTATACCTGCATGTAGTGCTAGAGGGGAAACACCGAAACGGGACTCAGGGAAGTTTTGTTAATTCAGTGAACAAGTCTCTCACTGTTCCCTTTGTCTTCCTTCCCAAATGTGTAGACAGCTGGCAGGGCGCTGAGATGGCTCTAATCACATGCTTCCACCTCGGAGTTAGGGGTTCGGGGTCTGGCCTTCTGCAGACTCACCTCTTTGGGTCTAGATAACTCAGGGAGTATCTGTGGTAGACATCTGTTCCTGCTTTGCCTGGTCCCCGACAGCATCCTCAGTTATTCGTGTCCTTTTCTAGTACCCGAGTCTACCCCCTGTTGACTTTGGGGGACTCCAAGAGGGGAGACCCAAGAGCCTGAGAAGCTGTAGTCTGCATCGACCCCTTGCCACACTTCCCCAGGGATTTGCCACCGGGTGTTGTCCCTGCATGGCCAGCCATGTCCACCACCTCTGGTGGCAGCTCACTCTTGTCCACAGCTGGGGAACGGGGCTCTTGGTTCCATAGGCAAGTAGGACAGACTCTCTTGGCTGGGTTCTTCTCCCCAAGTCCTGACATTCACAATACAGAAGCAGAACAGTCCCTGTCTCAGCCTGCCTGGCGCAGCTGCCTGATTATTTTCAAATAAATACCTGTGTCCCTGCCTTGGAAAACCACATATGAGGCTGGGCACGGTGGCTCACACCTGTAATCTTGGGAGGCTGTGTTGAAAGGCTGTGTGTCCCTGCACTTTGGGAGGCTGAGGTGAGAGGATTGTTTGAGCTCAGGGGTTCGAGACCAGCCTGGGCAACATGGTGAGACCTTGTCTCTACAGTAAATTAAAAAAAAAAAAAAAAGAATTAGCCAGGCATGGTGGCACATGCCTGTAGTCCCAGCTACTTGGAAGACTGAGGTGGAAGGATTGCCTGAACTCAGCAGGTGGAGGCTTTAGTAGCCGTGATCGTGCTACTGCACTCCAGCCTGGGTGACAGAGTGAGACCCTGACTCAAAATAAACATACAAATAAGTAACTAAATAAATAAAAGCGCATATGGATGGTATCACAAACTGGTGAAGCCAACTGAGCCCTAGGGGCTTATACGCAGCCCTTGGAAGTGCTGGGATTGGCTGTAGCCTCGTGTTTAAGAAGCGTTTTCAAAGACAGCGTGACTTTTCACAACGGTCCTCTTACAGACCTGCTTCATTTTACCACCTGCCACCTGCAGGCATTGGCACTGAGGCTTCACCAATGCCTGTTTCCTCATCTGTGAGTGTGTGTTGCTTTTCCAGGTGGAAACTCTCTGAGGATAAAAATCACGTGTCTCTCTTTCTCTCTCTCTCTCTCTCTCTCTCTCTCTCTCTCTCTCACACACACACACTCACAGCCACCCCAGCGTTGACCTGCTGGACTCCAGCAATCCTTCTGCCTCAGCCTTCCAAGTAGCTGGAACTACAGGCATGCACTACCATGCCCTGCTAGTGTTTTTTTTTTTTTAATTTTTTATTGTAGAGACAAGATCTCACCATGTTGCGCAGGCTGGTTTCGAACCTGTGGGTTCAAGCAATACTCTCACCTTGGCCTCCCAAAGTGCTGGGATTACAGGCTTGAGCCACCAGGCCCAGTTATTTTTATTTTTAACAGAGATGAGTTCTCACTATATTGCCCAGGCTGGTCTCAAATTCCTGGGCTCAAGCTATCCTCCTGTCTCAGCCTCCTAATAAGCTGGGATTATGAGTCACCACACCCAGCCTAAACTATTTTGAATGTAAGGGAATTCAAGGTAACTTTTTCCTGAGGAGGGGAGGAAGTCATGGGCTGAGATCAGAGATGAGCACACAGTTATTAACAGTGTCCTTAAGGTAGGTGGTGGCCTGCTGTTCCACTTTATAATTATAGTTCATAACTACACATGACGTAAATTATGAATATATACAGAAAAATACATACCACGTTTTAACTTTTTAAAATTTGGCCTCTGGGGAATGGCAAGGTGGCTTTCTGACTGTGGATACACATAAGATGAAATCCTCAAGGCTGACTACCATCAAAACAAAAAATCTGGCCAGGCACAGTGGCTCCCGCCTGGAATCCCAGCACTTTGGAAGGCTGAGGCTGGAAGATTGTTTGAGCCCAGGAGTTTGAGACCAGCTCAGGCAACATACCAAGACTCCGTCTCTAAAAAAAACACCAAAAATCAAAAAATTAGCCGGATGTGGCAGTGCAAACCTGTAGTCCCAGCTACTCTGAAGGCTGAGGTAGGAGGATCACCTGAGTCCAGAAGGTTGAGGCTGTAGTGAGCCATGATGGTGTCACTGCACTCCAGCCTGGGCAACAGAGTAAAACCCTGACTCAAAAACAAAAAAAAAAACAAAAAACCTAAAAATCATTATCATCTAATTGCCATAGCAACCCATGGTCATCTCCCAGCAAGCAACATCAAGTTTATTATTTTTTTATTACCAACTGGTCATAAGTCATTCCACTTTCCTCACAGAGGGCCTCGTTGTGTGATTCAACTTGATTTTGAAACTACTCCATTTTTATTACTCGACATTTCATTGCTCACTTTAATTTTTAGACAAGTACCATTGTTTTGTTTTCAGTATATTTATTTTCACAGTTACCCTCTGTTTTTGATAAGTGATGCTGGTTTTCTATTTATGGTAGAGATGAAAATGCTTCCTTTTAAAATAAGTCTACGCAAGCTAAAACTTGAGACAAATTAAATACAAATATTTTTAAAAGCACAGCACGAGTGATACAGGGATGTGACAGCAGTCGTCAAAGAGGTGAAAGAAAGCACAGGGTGACACTAACTGGCAAGCATCTACCACCCACGTCCTATTTGCTGGATTCCAGGAGGAGGAGCAGGCATAGGCTTGCAGGGCTGTGAGCATGTGCGCGTGCGTGTGTGTGTGTGTGTGTGTGTGTGTGTGTGTGTGTGTGTGTGTGAGAGAGAGAGAGAGAGAGAGAGAGAAAGAGAGACACGTGATTTTTATCCTCAGAGAGTTTCCACCTGGAAAAGCAACACTCACTCACAGATGAGGAAACAGGCATTGGTGAAGCCTCAATGCCAATGCCCGCAGGTGGCACGTGTTAAAATGAAGCAGTTCTGTAAGAGGACCGTTGTGAAAAGTCACGCTGTCTTTGAAAACGCTTCCTAAACACGAGGCTACAGCCAATCCCAGCACTTCCAAGGGCTGCGTATAAGCCCCTAGGGCTCAGTTGGCTTCACCAGTTTGTGATACCATCCATATGCGCTTTTATTTATTTAGTTACTTATTTGTATGTTTATTTTGAGCTCAGGGGTTCGAGACCAGCCTGGGCAACATGGTGAGACCTTGTCTCTACAGTAAATTAAAAAAAAAAAAAAAAGAA
>CAUYQG010117215.1:0-15688 GCA_963574415.1 Tarsius wallacei
GTAGCGCGCGCCTGTAGTTCCACCTACTTGGAAGGCTGAGGTGGAAGGATCGCCGGAGCCCAGCAGTTCGAGGCTGCGGTGGCCGGGAGCGGCCACTGCACTCCAGTCTGGGCGACAGAGTGAGACTCCAACTCAAAAAAAAAAAAAAAAAGCATAATGGTGCATGACTAGTTCCAGCTACTTGCGAGGTTGAGGCAGGAGAATCACTTGAGGCCAGGAGTTTGAGGCCAGCCTGAGCAACAAAGCAAGACCCCATCTCTAAAAGAAAAAAAAACTTATTGGGTAGGAGTCTCACTCTGTAACTCAGGCTGGAGTGCAGTGGCACCCTCAGAGCCACCACGGCCTCAACCTACTGGGTTCAAGTTATCCTTCCAAGTAGCTGGAACCACAGGCACGTGTCACCATGCCCGGCTAATTTTTTTAAAGCTTTATTTATTATAGAGATAAGGTGTTGCCAAGTTGCCCAGGCTGGTCTCAAACCCCTGGGCTAAGGCAATCCTCGCCTCTGCTTACTCAAAGCGCTGGGATTACAGGTGTGAGCCACGCCCAGCTAAAAGTAAAAAATTTTTATCAACTGGTCACAGTGGTACATGCCTCTGGTTCCAGCTATGAGGGATGCTGAGACAGAAGGCTGCAAGAGTCATGGTGCATGACTAGTTTCAGCTACTTGGGAGGTTGAGACAGGAGAATCACTTGAGCCCAAGAGTTTAAGGCTGCAAGATCACACCACTGTACTGCATCCTGAGCTCTTGCCTGTAAATGCAATAATTTCAGACCTAGCTTTTATAATTTATTTATTTTGTGGTAAAATACATGTAACATAAAATGTACCCTCTTAATTATTTTTAAGTCTACAGTTAAGTATATTCACATTGCTATGGAAACAGTCTCCAGAACTTTTTCATTCTGCAGAACCAAAGCTGTACACATTGAACAATAACCCCCATTTTCCCCTCCCTCAACAGCTGGCCACCACCATTTTACTTCTGTTTCTATGAGTCTGACCACTCTAAATATCTTATATAATGAAATCATACAGTGTTTTTTTGTTTTTGGTCTTTTGTGTGTGTGTGACTGCATTGTTTCACCTATTATAATGTCCTCAAAGTTAATCCATGTTGTAACATGTATCAGTGTCTTTTTTTTTCCCCTGAGTTGGAGTCTCAGACGAGTTCTCGCCATGTTGCCTAGGCTGATCTTGAACTCCTGGACTCAGGCGATCCTCTTGCTTCCACCTCCCAAAGTGCTAGGATTACAGGCATGAGCCACCATACCTGGCCTGTCGTTCCTTTCCAAGGATGTGTAATATTCCATTTTATGGATAGATCACATTTTGTTTATAAAGTCATCTATTGGTAGATATTTGGGTTCTTTCTACCTTTTGGCTGTTGTGAATTAGCATTGCTGTGAACGTGGTATGCATGTATTTCTCTGAGTCCCTGCTTTTAATTGTTTTGACTATTTACCCACAAGTGGAATTGCTAGATCATATGGTTTGAAAGTACTTTTGTATATGTATTTGTTGACACTTTAGACTTTCTGCTATTTCTTTGCTTTTTATAGTGGGAAATTTCTAATTTTTTTCCTTTTAGATTTCAGAAGATTTAGAGGGGTATCAAATACAGTTCATTACTCTCATCTCCCTTTTCTTGCCATGTTTGTTGTGGATTTACAGCCTCTCACAAAACAAAATTTGGTCTCTGAAGTAAAGCAGAGGTTGCTGGGCACAGTGGCTCACACGTGTAATCCTAGCACTTTGAGAGGCGGAGGCAAGAGTATTGCCTGAGCCTCTGGGTTCAAGACCAGCCTGGTCGACAGGGTAAGACCCTGTCTCTACAATAAATTTATTTATTTATTTATTGAGTTGGAGTCTCACTCTGTCGCCCAGACTGGAATGCAATGGCACGCTCCCGGCCACCGCAACCTCGACCTGCTGGGCTCCAGCGATCCTTCCACCTCAGCCTTCCAAGTAACTGGAACTACAGGCGCGCGCTACCACGCCTGACTAATTTTTGATTTATTGTAGAGATGAGGTCTCAATCAGTTGCCCGGGCTGGTCTCAAACCCCTGGACTCAGGCATTCCTCTCGCCTCAGCCTCCCAAAGTGCTGGGATTACAGGCTTGAGCCACCCTGCCTGGCCTGTACCTACTTTTTTACTTGTCATTATTCCCTAAGCAGTACAGTATAACAATCATTTATATAGGTATTAGGCATTATAAGTAATCTAGAGATGATTTTAAGTATACTAGAGGCTGTTTGTAGGTTATATGCAAATACTTACATCGTTTTATTTTATTTTACTTCATTTATTGTTTTTGAGTTCGCCCAGACTGGAGTGCAGTGGCATGCACCCGGCCACCACAGCCTCAACCTGCTGGGCTCCGGCGATCCTTCCGCCTCAGCCTTCCAAGTAGCCGGAACTACATGTGTGCACTACCACACCTGGCTAATTTTTGATTTATTGTAGAGATGAGGTCTCACCAGGTTGCCTGGGGGGGCTCGAACCCGCGGGCTCAGGCAGTCCACTCACCTCGGCCTCCCAAAGAGTGGGGTTACAGGCTGAGCCACCGAGCCTGGCCATCTACAATAAATTTTAAAAAAATTAGGCAGGCATGGTGGCACATGTCTGTAGTTCCAGCTACTTGAAAGACTGAAGTGGAAGGATTGCCTGAACCCAGCAGGCTGAGGCTACAGTGGCCTTGAGTGTGCTACTGCACTTCAGCCTGGGCAACAGAGGGAGACTTCAACTCAACAAAAATAAAAAGGAAAAAAAGCAGAAGTTATGAATTATCTTATATTTTAAATACAAGGAAACTAATTTTCCTGCATGTAGGTTTTTGTTATTCTTTTGGCCAGCCATTTTTATTTAAACCTTGTGGCCTACATTTTCCTGTCCACTTCCTTCCTGAAGTCTTGTTAGTGAAGGTCATGGGGATTAAAAGATTAGGGACCTCCTTAGAGGGCAGGTCATATAGCAGACACTGGAGGTAAACTCTTTATAACTTTTACAGTGATAGTGCCATACTTTGTCTCAAGGAAAAGTTGCTTGATTGTACCAGAGTTAGGTGGGACCTTGAGAAAGTAAGAGGTTTTCTTTGTGGAGTGAGTCTGGAAATCTTCATATACACAATTTATGCTCTCCTAATTTTCTTTATTATTTCTCACTGCAGTCTGAAAGGCACTTTATTATGCAGGTGGTCTGTGAAGCCACACAGTGTCCAGATACAAGGGTAAGTGTGAGGTCATATAAAAAGAATCTGTCTTACATTTTTCCTAGGAAATACCAAATCTAACAAAGAGTTTGAAATATTGAGAATCAGTTGACTTTAGAAATAAAAACATTGGAGAAGAGGGAAGAATAGTACTTGGAAAATTAACACAATGGAAGTTACCGTCCTCTTAAAAGAGGCTTAAGGGAGGAGTGCTTTTTGATCAGCTTTGCTACTCTGTTGCCATAGGTCACTCAAGTGATTTTCAGCTGTAGCCGATGAAACTGCTTTGCTCTTGCTATAACTGAAATCCAACCCTTCAAGAAGATGGAAGTAACATCTTCAGTGTGAATAGCATTAGTGCATTTACCCCTGCCATGGGTTCCACTTGCACCTTTAAAGCAGAAAAGAGAAGGGTTGGAAAAGTAAATAGGAAGGGTTAGTGAAAGAATTGAGGGCAGAGATTGAATTTTGGGGAAATTATAACATTACTTGTGTGTACCTGGATTAACCCTTTAGATGATGGGCTCATTTGAGTGAATGTACCTTTATTAGATTGCATTGTTATTTTAGTAAACTGTCTAATCTGCTATTCATAAAAGGTACGAGTGGCTGCTTTGCAGAATCTGGTGAAGATAATGTCCTTATATTATCAGTACATGGAGACTTATATGGGTCCTGCTCTTTTTGCAGTAAGTATTTTCATCTTATGTGATTTGAGCTTGTAGCTGAATGGCAGAGCCCATCATTCTTGGTTGCTGTTTTGTCAGTTCTTTAGTTTTTTACTTAATATTATAAAATCAAGGAATTTCTTGAGTCCGAGTGTTACGTTTAAGCTCATCAGTGGCATGCCAAGAAAACTGGCACTGGCTATGCATGGGTAAAAAGACTATTTTGAAAATCTATTCCTTGTTTCTGTCTTTCATTTCAGACCTCGCTTTCATAAATTTTCAAGTTTTAATAACTTGAATGTTTGGATAAGGAGGGGAAGTCTCACTTGAATGAGTACTTATTCGGGTCTGGGGTATCATGTGTTTTCTCTTAAGATCACAATTGAAGCAATGAAAAGCGACATTGATGAGGTGGCCCTACAGGGGATAGAATTCTGGTCCAATGTCTGTGATGAGGAAATGGATTTGGCCATTGAGGCTTCAGAGGTAAGCCTGGGACAGTGGTGGTTTAGGGGGAGAGCTGATACTTTGGCTAGGCTTTGGAACAGAACTCATTTGTAGATATTTTTCTCCTGGGAAGGCTTTATTCTGACAGAGCTTAGAGGGTATCTCCATTTGTAGAGACTGATTTTCTGCTAGTCAAAGACCCCATGAAAAACATCAGTAATGGGGCGCTCAGGTCTTTGCCACTCAGTCTGGCTTTATTGTAAATCCTAATATTAGTGCTGTGAACACAAGGGGGCAGCAGGCTGTCACAGTTTACCAAGGTGACACCTGATGCTGTATTACTTTGGGAAGTTCTAATGTAAGCTTGGGATATGTAATTGATAGTTTACTAACTGTGGTGACGGAATTGGGTGTGGGAAAGGGGGTAGTTCTGCACTTGGAGTCTTTGAATTCAAGCTTTGCTTCCAATCTTCTTTGTCCTTATGCACTTCAGAAAACAGTCCTTTTTTTTTTTGTCATCCTTATGTAAGCTCGGTGCATCTCTTGATCCAAGCAACACTTGGATGTTGTGTTGTTAATATGAATTGAACATCTGAAAAAAAATGTAATACTTAAGGTTGCCCTGGTCCTTTAAGGTAGATTATATGTATGGCCCAAAAACGAGTACCTTCAAAGATCATACTGAATGTTACCATTTGCCCCCATGTATTTCTGTTACAGATCCCTGGCAAGCTCTCATTGTATGCCTTTGGTACTATAGCTTGTGTGCCTTTATCTATAATTTGCTTTATATTGTTCTTCATACTGTTTCTGTCCTTAGGCAGCAGAACAAGGGCGGCCCCCTGAACATACCAGCAAGTTTTATGCCAAGGGAGCACTGCAGTATCTGGTTCCAATCCTCACACAGACACTAACGAAACAGGTGAGTTACCTTCCAAATCTAGCTAGTTAAGCTGTGAAGCCTCACTAAGGGTGGATTGGTTTGCTGTGGGAACAGTTTCCATGAAGGAACTTGGCAGCGCATCAGCTATTTGATGTTCTGTCGTAGATGACTTAGGGACAGCTGAACTGGATCTGTAAGATCCCCTAGACGACTCTGAGTTGTTTGTGAAGAACTGGGTCTTAACATCTCAGATACGTTGTTGTTGTTGTTGTTTTTGACTTAGGAGTCACCCTGTTGCCCAGGTTGGAGTGCAATGGCACACTCACGGCCACCGCAGCCTCAACTTGCTGGGCTTAGGTGATCCTTCTGCCTCAGCATTCCAAGTAGCTGGAACTTCAGGCACGCACCACCATGCCCGGCTTGTTTTTTTATTTATTGTAGAGACGAGGTCTCACCAAGTTGCCCAGGCTGGTCTCGTACCTGTGGGCTCAGGCAGTCCTCTCACCTCGACCTCCCAAAGTGCTGGGATTATAGGCTTGAGCCACTGAGGCCAGCCTCAGATACGGCTTGATCAGAAACAAGCCACATGCTGCTCTGCTTTCCTGAGTGCTGTAATTGCCCAAATGCACAGAAGAGAGGTGCTCTATAGAAGTTGCAATAAAGAAAGGCTGGGAGCATAGATGTGCTAGTTTTAGGCCACTTGCATATCTGTTCTAAGATCTAGAATATTTTTGTGAGTTCATGGGATTTGTTTGTTTTTACAATGCCAATGAGGTTAGATATTAGTTATTCAGAACCTATTGAAGGGACTCCAACCCATGAAAGAGACTCTTCTTCTGATCCTTCAAGATCATTAGCATCAATTACTAAGACTCAGGACAAAATAAAAGTGACAAGACTTTATAAAGATGTGGTCTAATGAGTAAATATAGAAATTCTTTTATAAAAAGTGTGTCCTGGTTGTCACTTTTCTCTTTTGACTTTATGCATCACAGTGCTTCTTGGTATGGTGTTTTGGAAGCTTCTTTCTCTCACCGCATCTTTCTGTTGCATGTGAAATGTTACCAAAGAGCTGATAGTGCTTTGAGGAAACAATGCCAGTAGCTGTGAGCACTGTGAAATGTATTTGTACACAGGAATATAATTATTTTTAGCCTTGTATATGACTTTCAATACAGCAGATTCAAAAGATAGAGATATGTTTAGTTTGGAATAGACTGGGTGTTCCCTCAAGTTTTCATCTCATCTTTCAGTCTTATAGTTGCTATTTTTGTCTTTTGACTTAACGTCTTTGCTTTTGTATATTTTTGTTGTGCTTTTCTTGTTTGGGAACAAATTGTTCTTTATGTGATTTTCTGAAACTGCACAGGCAGCCTGCCTTAAATTATTGTGTATTGTGAACGGCCACAATAAGAAAGATATACCTTCGATTCTAACTTAAGGGGAGATATTAATGGAATCTTTTCTTTTTTGAACTTTTTATTGAAATACAGCAATTGCTAGCATTCAGGAGCCCCCTTCATTCTTCTTCCCAGTCATTAACTCCCTTACTTTCCTGACCTTAAACTCCATAGATTAATTTTAGCTGATTTTGAACTTTATATAACTAGAATCATACAGCATGTAGTCTTTTATTCCGCCTTTATATTTTATTTACTTTCATGAAACTTGAGCTCTAAAGACATTTGGGAGTAGTCAAGTACCTTTTGAGTTAAAATGATTCTTTGAAAAAACCTTAACTACCGTTGTTTCATCAGGACGAAAATGATGATGATGATGACTGGAACCCCTGCAAAGCAGCAGGAGTGTGCCTCATGCTTCTGGCTACCTGCTGTGAAGATGACATTGTCCCACATGTTCTCCCCTTCATTAAAGAACACATCAAGAACCCAGACTGGCGGTACCGAGATGCGGCAGTGATGGCTTTTGGCTGTATCTTGGAAGGACCAGAGCCCAATCAACTAAAACCACTAGTTATACAGGTGAAGCCCTGAGGGGTTTTTGGAGTAGAAAGTGGGATATTTATTGTTTAAACTTTTTCTTTGAAAGCGTTATCTTTATTTTTAAAAACAAAACTGTAGGCCGGGCTTGGTGACTCAGCCTGTAATCCCAGCACTTTGGGAATCTGAGGCGAGAGGATTGCCTGAGCCCGCAGGTTCGAGACCCACCCGGGCAACTTGGTGAGACCTCATCTCTACAATAAATCAAAAATTAGCCGGGCGTGGTAGCGCACACCTGTAGTTCCAGCTACTTAGAAGGCTGAGGCGGAAGGGTCGCTAGAGCCCAGCAGGTCGAGGCTGCGGTGGCCGGGAACATGCTACTGCACTCCAGTCTGGGCAACAGAGTGATTCTCTGACTCAAAAAAAAAAAAACTGTAAACAGTCATCCACAAAGGTTATTTCTAGCTAATTCACTTTCAATGAGGGTAAAATATCTTTCTTCACTTTTAAAAATGCAGAAAAGGCCAAAATGAAAAGTCACCTTTAATTTTATTGCAAGGGATAACACTCTTCTTAACTTTTAGTATTCATCCTTGCAGCTATTTTCTGTACTCATGTGTATTCAACAGGATGGAGAGATCTTACTGTGCAAGTTCTCTTACAACCTGTTTCTTATTACTGTGTTGTAAACTTCTCCACATAATTCTTAATGATGGGATTCTTCTTTTGGGGGGGATGACATGAAATGTAAATTGCCTTATGGAAATGTGTTTTGCTGTTGTGAATGACATGAGTCCATTACAATTAAGCTCAGGGCTTGTAGAACTCAAGTCATTCAGGATATAGCCCGATGACATCATAACTGCATCCTGGGGTTTTTGCTTGAGTAATTCAATGCAAACTACTGAAACCATTTAACACCAAATACTTTCTTTTTTTTTTTTTTTTTTTTTTTTAGTCAGAGTCTTATTCTTTCGCCCTGGCTGGAATGCAGTGGCATGCTCATGGCCACCGCAGCTTTGACCTGTTGGGCTCAGGCTCGTGCCCGGTTTACACCAAATTCTTAATAGAACTCTATACTGTGAGAGCCGGGCATGGTGGCTCATGCCTGTAATCCCAGCACTTTGGGAGGCTGAGACAAGAGGATTGCCTGAGTCCATGGGTTCAAGACCAGCCTGGGCATCTTGGTGAGTCCTTGACTCTACAATAAATTTTAAAAAATTGCTGGGTATGGTGGTGTGTGCCTGTAGTTCCAGCTACTTGGAAGGCTGAGGTGGAAGGATTACCTGAGCCCAGCAGGTCATGACTCTGGTGTCATGAGTGTGCCACTGACTTCAGCCTGGGCATCAGTGAGACTCTGACTCAAAAAAAAGGGTGGGGGGGAGCTCTATACTGAGATTTGGTGAAGAGAGTAGATGTTTTCATGTTTTACTTTACTATATTTTGATAGATATTTCACATGCATGTCTTTTAAAATTCCAAAAGCTTCCTGGTGGTGTTTTTAGTTAAAACCCGTCCGGTATTTCTTTTCTGAGGTACCAATTAACGTGAATTTTAATGTTTGTTTTGCTTTGCTAATAACTGTTGTATTTGCAGGCTATGCCCACCCTAATAGAATTAATGAAAGACCCCAGTGTAGTTGTTCGAGATACAACTGCATGGACTGTAGGCAGAATTTGTGAGCTGCTCCCTGAAGCTGCCATCAATGATGTCTACTTGGCACCCCTGCTGCAGTGTCTGATTGAGGGCCTCAGTGCAGAGCCCAGAGTGGCTTCGAATGTGTGCTGGGTAAGGAATTTTCTTCCTGGTGAAAAAAGGAACTTGCCCAAGCCTACTTTCTTGGCAAGAAGGTAGGAGGTGTGGGAGAGAAATGGATCTACCTCACTGGCAGACTTTTTCTGAGTAACATCTCCTTTCTAATTTATTCAATTAGAATGTGGGGGAGGTGCCAAATACAGCAGCCAGCAGGAGCAGTTGACTCATGGTGACTTGGTTCCTGAACCACTTAGAACAGTCATGGTATCCCAGTGGGGAAACTATCTGGACTTGGTTTTCTTTCTTGAGTTGCTTGGGGATAAGAAGTTAGGATTAAGGTAGAGTGTTGTTGGCTACAAGGAGTGCCATTGCTGAGAAGAGGGCAAGAGGGAAGGAGGGTAGGCGGCCTCAGTGCTGAGTCAGTGTAGGCTGAATGGAATTTGTTATGGAGAGGAAGCTCAAATAAGGAAGGAGTGGGGCTGTAGCCTTTCTGTGAAAGGAAACAGAAGACATGAAATGGCAGATATTAGAGGTAGGTGAAAGCACTTTTCTGCTTGTAGAATTGTGGGCAGATTATCTGACAAGATAAATAGAAAATATAAACACATGATTACCTTGTAGTGACCTTAAGAGATACTTGTAAAATGTTCTGACTGGGAATACTGGGTGCTGTAGGCTATTTTTATTTTTAAAGATTGAAAAAGAAAGAGAGAGAAATACTTGTAAAATGTTAAGTTGGGGCTGGGTGCAGTGGCTCATGCCTTGTAATCCTAGCACTTCGAAGGCCAAGGCAGGATGAATGCTTGGGCCCAGGAGTTCGAGACCAGCCTGGGCAACATAGGGAGACCTCATTTTTACTAAAATAAAATAAGTCAGACATGGTATTATGCACCTATAATCCCAACTACTCGAGGCTAAGGTGGAAGGATTGCCTGAGCCCAGGAGGTCCAGGCTGCAGTCAGGCATGTTGCCAGCATGTGTAACACGGTGAGACCCCCAATTCAGGGGGGAAAAAAGTGTTGTCTTGAGATGAGACCTTGGCAGAAAAAGTTGAGGTTTGCTTACACATCCCAAGGTATCTGAAGGAAAGATGAGGTAATTCTGAGGAGAGTTATTTCCAGGTCTAATAGGAAGTCTGTCTCCATTTCAGGCTTTCACTAGTCTGGCTGAGGCTGCCTATGAAGCCGCAGACGTAGCTGATGATCAAGAAGAACCAGCTACTTACTGCTTATCATCTTCATTTGAACTCATAGTTCAGAAGCTCCTGGAGACCACAGACAGGTAATTGATATTCCACAGAAATGGGCAACGTTTTTGCATTCAAATCCTAATGCCTTCTGTGTGGAGAATAGATATGTAGCCTAATTTAGAAACAGTGAAACAGGACAGGACGTAACTGCTGTGGAGGAATTTAAAGAATCCTATAGTAGATTGATTATTTGTTTAAATAAGAAAATGGAGAAAGAAATGTTAACTCTGCCTACCTTAGAATTGTTAAGTTTACAGTTGAAGTCTGAAAATTCAGGTCTGTCTCATTTCTCTGCTTCCTTTTTGAGAGTAGTCGGTCTTGCAGTGTGGACAAGAGCTAGGAGCATTTAATTATGACATAAGAGAAATGATAGTGCTCATGAATGAATTTGATTGCTACACCAAATCATTAACTACCATTTTTTATATGAGATGAAGAACTTGGGGTTAAATCTCGTTGATTTAGAAACAGTTTTTGAAATGTTGTTTAAAGGGATTATAAGTTGGGAACAACCTTTAGTCACTCATTTTTACGTAAGCTACCTAGAGGCATGAGCAAAGTAAACTTTTGAGAAAGGTGCTGGGCCTGAAATCTTTTGTTCCTGGCAGTTCACCCCCACTTCTCTATTTGAGATTGTTTCTAAAGATCACTCTTGCAGATGAATGAACAAAATTGGGATATTTTCATCATAGGTATTCAGGCGAACCTCTTAAATTGTTCACATAAGCCGGGCTCGGTGGCTCAGCCTGTAATCCCGCACCTTGGGAGGCTGAGGTGAGTGGATTCCCTGAGCCCATGGGTTCGAGACCCACCTGGGCAACTTGGCGAGACCTCTTCTCTACAATAAAAGTAAAAAATTAGGCGGGCATGGTAGCACGCGCCTGTAGTTCCAGCTACTTGGAAGGCTGAGGCGGAAGGATCGCCGGAGCCTAGCAGGTCAAGGCTGCGGTGGCCGGGAGCGGCCACTGCACTCCAGTCTGGGCGACGGAGTGAGACTCCAACTCAAAAAAAAAAAAAAAAAAATTGTTCACATAAGTTCTTTACCATTAGGAATAATTCTCTGCCTACAATTTTAACCCATTTCTAAAAGGATCGTTCTGCTATTTTTTTCCATTCTGTATTCTAATCAAGTCTGGAGACTATAATGAACTAAACCATTGGCTCTAAGTACTTTTGAAAATTTTATTCTTAGATATTGTGTTGCCAAACTCAAACCAGGTCTGCAATCATGAGTTCTTTTTTTTTTCTGGAGTTCTGATGCCCAGGCTGGAGTGCAGTGGCATGCTCACAGCCACCCAGGCATTGATCTACTGGGCTCTGGTGACCCCTTTGCTTCAGCCCTCCAAGTAGCCAGAACCACAGGTGTGCCTTACCATGCCCGGTTAATTTTTTGATTTATTGTAGAGAACAGGTCTCACCATGTTGCTCAGGTACTTTCTTGCCTCAACCTCCCAAAGTGCTGGGATTACAGTCATGAACTTCCACGCCCAGCCCATGAGTTTGTTTTTTGAGTCAGTCTCCCTCTGTCTCCCAGGCTGGAGTTCAGTGGCATGATCATGGCTCACCACAGCCTTGATTCCTGGACTCAAGTGATCTTCTGCCTCAGCTTCCTGAGTAGCTGTGCACACTCCATCACACTCGGGTTTTTTTTTTTTATTATTTGTAGAGATGAGGTCTCAATATGTTGCCCAGGCCAGTCTCAAACTGCTGGGCTCAAATGATTCTCCCACCTTGGCCTCCCAAAGTATTAGTATTACAGGTGTTAGCTACTGCACCCAGCTAGGGATCTTGGTTTTGGCAAGACAGTGTCTATTTTATGCTCTGTCCTTTCTCCTCAGTTGAGGCTTTACGATTTTTGCTGTATTCCTTATAGACCTGATGGACATCAGAACAACCTGAGGAGTTCTGCTTATGAATCTCTCATGGAAATCGTGAAAAACAGTGCCAAGGATTGTTACCCTGCAGTTCAAAAGACTACTCTGGTCATCATGGAACGATTGCAACAGGTGCTTCAGATGGAGGTGAGACTTAGAGGCTCCTAACTTGGTGGGAGTGGGACGGTACTGCTCATTTCCAGGTGCTCTGTCTTTGGTATTTTTTAAGTACATATTTTCTCAGAAAAGTAAAAGGCTTATATAAAAAGCATTGAAACTTACTTGCATTTTTTGTCATAGCTTATTCATGCATGTGTTATTACACTGTATGCATTATGTGTTTTTTACGTACTTTACTACATTAGCACTAGTAGAGATTTGTTAATTGTCCTGGCAACCCCAGCAAAAGTGGAAGGTGTTTATTTAGGACATGATGTTTTCTTCTTTTCCTTGTAGTCACATATCCAGAGCACGTCCGATAGGATCCAGCTCAATGGCCTTCAGTCCTTACTCTGCGCAACTCTTCAGAATGTTCTCCAGAAAGTGCAGCATCAAGATGCTTTGCAGATCTCTGATGTAGTCATGGCCTCCCTGTTAAGGATGTTCCAAAGCACAGCTGGCTCTGGGGAGTACAAGAAGATGCCCTGATGGCAGTTAGCACACGGGTGGAAGTGTTGGGTGGTGAATTCCTCAAGTACATGGAGGCCTTTAAACCCTTCCTGGGCATTGGATTGAAAAATTATGCTGAATACCAGGTATGTTTGGCACCTGTGGGTTTAGTGGGAGACTTATGCCGTGCCCTGCAGTCCAACATCATCCCTTTCTGTGATGAGGTGATGCAGCTGCTGCTGGAGAATTTGGGGAATGAATATAATGTCCATAGGTCTGTGAAACCACAGATTCTATCAGTATTTGGTGACATTGCCCTTGCTATTGGGGGAGAGTTTAAAAAATACTTGGAGGTTGTATTGAATACTCTTCAGCAGGCCTCCCAAGCCCAGGTGGACAAGTCAGACTACGACACGGTGGATTATCTGAATGAGCTAAGGGAAGGCTGCTTGGAAGCCCATCCTGGAATCGTCCAGGGACTGAAAGGGGATCAGGAGAACGTTCACCCGGATGTGATGCTGGTACAGCCCAGAGTAGAATTTATTGTCTTTCATTGACCATATTGCTGGAGATGAGGATCATACAGATGGAGTAGTAGCTTGTGCTGCTGGACTAATAGGAGACTTATGCACAGCATTTGGGAAGAATGTACTGAAATTAGTAGAAGCTAGGTCAATGATCCATGAATTGCTAACTGAAGGACGGAGATCGAAGACTAGCAAAGCAAAAACACTTGCTACATGGGCAACAAAAGAACTGAGGAAACTGAAGAATCAAGCTTGATCTGTACCACTGGGATGATAACCTGAGGACCCCCACTGGAAATCTCCAATCTTTTGAAAAACCCGGAATGAGGAGTGTGCACGGATGCTGAATGTTTGGGAATGAGAGGATGAGTGAGTGAGGCTTGAAAACACACCACATTGAAAATCCTGCCACAGCAGCAGCCGCAGCCACCAACAGCAGGGCTGTTAGTGAGCTAAGTAAGCACTGACCTCGTAGAAAACCATAACATCGGCCATCTTGGAAAAAAGAAAAATGGATTTGCTTATTAAAAAAAGGAAAGCTATCTCTTCCCAGGAGAGGCTAAAACTAGCTTTTCTGTCTTTTGGGCAGTGCTGAGTGGAATGAATGGCTTGGGAGAGGAGGAGGAGGGACCGGGTTCGACTGTGGTGCTTTGTTGTAAAAGGCAGCCTGGCCTTTGCTACTGAGGAAAAAGACGGAGCCTGGGTCTTCAGCCCACCTTCGCTGTACCTTTGCCACACGGTACTGTATGCTTGCCGGCTAGAAGGAGGGTGGGCATTTTTTACAGTCTGAGAATGAGTGTGTGTGAGTGAGGCGATATCCACATTCTCAACTTCAAGTCATTGCAGTTTCTTTTTCCCAGAAAACAAGGGGTTAGATGTTACATTTCATAAAACTAACTGAAGTTCTGTCTACTGATGCAGCACAAGAGATGTTTAATTAAAAAAAGCAAAGACGCTCTTTAGGTTTTTTTGTTTTTGTTTTTGTTTGTTTTTTTAATTCTAGGGAAAACACTGACGAATGGTCAGAGCTCCTATCCTGATCCTTTCATCAAGGCGCCTTTCCTAATAATATGGTTCAACTGTGAATGTAGAAGGTGGGGGGAGGAGGGAGAAAAAAACCCTTGAGTTAGAGGACATAGAAAAATAAAAGTACAGCTGTTATGAATAAAGATGCAGACTTCAAAACAAAAGCCACAATCCAAAATTTAAATGACCAGAATTGACAGCACAAAGAAAAAGCTCTCTCCTGACTTGTATCGTGGCATTCTGAACGCCCGCAGAAAATTGTGCCAAAGAGTTTAGAAAACAAATATACAATAAAAGTATACACACAAAACAGCAAAACTTCAGGTAACTATTTTGGATTGCAAACAAGGATAAATTTTATGTTCAAACGATCTGATAAAATAACCATTTGGAAACTGCTTGGCCTTCTGTTCTCTTTTATTTGATTGACTACAATGCGGTATTGGTCTCTTGCTGCACTTCAAAACCAACCAAGACAAAAGAAAAAAACAAGTGTGTGTGTTTGTATGCACACACACACACTAACCCTAACTCTTGTGATGAAAATGGCACTTGAAAAAGGTTATATTTTTCCACTGAAGTTGAAGATTAATAAATGGTGTCAAACGTTCCCCTGGTCACACGCTTTAATACTTTTGTTAGGAGTGTGATGTGGTATAATTACCATAAATCAAACTTAATTGTTTTCCCTTTTACAAGGGAACAGGGCACCCTGAATTTTAGAATCTTTCAGCAATAAGAAGGGATGTCGGTGAGCTCTGGTCCCTTTTGGTTTTGCAGTTATTAGGACTTTCTGCTGGCATTTTGAATATGCTGCTTACAGAAAAAACAAGTTTTGAAATTGCATCCTGGTCCTTAGAGGACTGAAAAACAAGACCCCATTCCCACTTCCATGTCATGTCCATTCTAGCAAGAAACATGGGATGACGTTTCTCTCCCATCTCTTCCTCTGCATTGTTCCTCCATGTCCATACCTTCCGTTCAAAAGTGGGATTGGCTCAGTTTTGCCCACCCATATGGCAGCATCTCTAATAGCTCTTGTACAGGGTATCAGATATTGTGCCTTTTGGTGCCAGGTTCAAAGTCAAGTGCCGATCTATGAACCAGTGTACAAAAAAAAATCCAGGTGTTTGAAGGAGAGACGCTCCATTGTGAATAGAGAGCTCATACCAGCTCCTAAGCCCTGTTAAGAGGCCTAGTCCTTGAATGTCTTGTTTCCATTTCAGTTGTCCCTTGGAGAGGATGATGTACTAACCATTCTTGATTATTAGGGTTGGGTCAGGGCTTAGGGAGGGGGCAGATATATTGGGGAGAGAACAAAATCTGATCATTCCTCAGTGCTACCCATTTCTGTCCTGTGTGGGCTGCTTAGCTAGACAGCAGGAGAATAAAGTACACCGAGAACCATAATGAAAAAACCTTCCGTGTGTTTTGTCATGTTTTGTTCCAGGGAAGCAGTTGACAAGTGCTGTTATTAATGCTTTCTCCCAGATCCAT
>CAUYQG010117219.1:0-21540 GCA_963574415.1 Tarsius wallacei
AACAACATGGGAGCTCCAATGCCATCCAAGTAAACACAAAGCTTGTAAGGTGTCCTACCTCTGCCATTGTCTCTCAGAAGAAGATATACGGGCAGCCAACAGACACATGAAAAGGTGCTCAGCCTCACTCATCATCAGAGAAATGCAAATCAAAACCACATTGAGATACCACCTAACCCCAGTAAGAATGGTCATATCATTAATAAAACAAACAACAGCAGATGCTGGCGAGGATGTGGAGAAAAAGGAACACTTCTACACTGCTGGTGGGAATGCAAACTAGTGCAACCTCTTTGGAAGACAGTGTGGCGATTTCTGAAAGAACTAGAAATTGACCTTCCATATGATCCAGCAATCCCCCTGTTGGGAATATACCCAGAGGAACTCAAATCATTCTACAAAAAAGATACCTGCACACATATGTTTATTACAGCTCTATTCACAATAGCAAAAACATAGAACCAACTTTGTTGCCCATCAAAGCTGAACTGGATAAAGAAAATATGGTACATATACACAATGGGCTATTATGCAGCCATAAAGAGGGGTTGCATATTTAAATAGAATATTCCGATATGTCTTTCTCAGAAAGCAGCTTTAAACAAAATGTTGATGGAAGAGGAATGAGTGATGATATTATTTGGGGGAAAAGAGTGTCAGGGTAAGGGGACAGAAAGTATAAAAGCCCTGAGATGAGTGTGCCTGCTTAGCTCTAGACAAAGCAAAGAGGTTGTCTGGAAAGGAGTGAGCAAGAGGATAGGATCTGAGAGACAATGGCAGAGGTAGGACACCTTACAAGCTTTGTGTTTACTTGGATGGCATTGGAGCTCCCATGTTGTTTTGAGTAACATAATCTGACTTTCATGGGGAAAACTCTGTCTGTTGCATTGAGCCCAGAGAGTAATGGGAAAAGATAGAGACAGCAAGACTAGTGAGTAGCTTAGGCAGGAATGTCAGTGCAACATGAATACAAGAATCTACTGCAATGTAGATGTAAACGTGTCAAAGAGCCACAATTTGCTTGACACACAGTAATGGTAGATCAATGGTAATGGGGCAGAGTGTTCAGAAAGACTACCTTATTCACTTTTCTATGACAAAGAGCAGTGTGAATAGAATTGCTCTTATTTTGAGACCAGTTTTTAGTCCAATGTAATTTGAACTGTACCACGTGGTCTCTTGGCTAAATGTTTTAAACTCCAGTCAGCAGAGATAAATAAAAGTATTACTTTAACTGGGTGCAGTGGCTCATGCCTATAATCCCAGGACTTTGGGAGGCCGCGGTGAGAGGATTACCTGAGCCCACAGGTTCGAGACCAGCCTGGGCAATTTGGTGAGCCCTCACCTCTACAATTAAAAAAAAAAAAGTAGCCAGGCCTGGTGGTGTGTGCCTGTAATTCTAGCTGGCGGAAGGATCACCTGAGTCCAGCAGGTTGAGGCTGCGATGGCTATGAGTGTGCCACTGCACTCCAGCCTAGGCAAAAGTGAGACTCCAACTAAAAAAAAAAAGTATTACTTTAGAAACACTAATTTTAAGAGTGGCAAGAACTCATTTCATCATAAATAGGTCCTAATATCCAGCATGAAATAATATATTAGACTGTTGAGGAGAGAGGTAGTGCTTGAGAAAATGGGACTTGGATGCAAAGTGTTGGTGGGTCAGAGGTAGAGAACTGTCTCATGGGGCTCACTGTGGGTGGTTCTACAACACCAAGCACAAGGAGAAAGCTTTCAGTGCCTGAGAGGGGACAAGACGACTGAGAAGGGGTGGAGAGAATCAGATAAAATAAGCTCTGCCTAATTCACACCTCTGTTTCAGTGCTTCCCAGAACTCCCAAGTGCTGGAAACAGCTGGTCCCCATGTGTCTGGATGGGGTCTGATTTAACAGCAACCTTTGCTGGAATTATCTATGCCCGGTGTGTTTTCTTTATGTAGGGGAGGTTTGGAGCTGAGCTGCTTGATTTCACCCCATGCCTTCTGTAATGCATCGATTAAAACACTTTAGTGGAAAATTGCTCTAGCTCTTTACGCAGAAGGAAACCTTTCGGTTAAAGTAACACAGGTCTAGTTTGGATAGCTGGGTTGAAGGAAAGGCAGAAAGGGTGGAAAGAGAAGGGAGATTTCATGACTGGGACTCAAATTCAAAATAACTGAGGCAGAGCAAATGTCATGAAGTGAGACAGGGGGAACTGGGGAGACGACCCTGTGGAATGGAGTGGCCTGACACTTTCATCCTTTACCAGGCCCATCTTTCTCCAGTTTCCATTCATTGCCACTTCGGGAAGTCTTCTTATGTGGCTTTTGAGCTAAAATCACTTTGTGCCAACTGGTCTTTCTGAATAAGCTCTTTTAGACAGAAAAACCTATATGTCTGCCTGATAATTTTCAACAAACAGCTGAGATATTAAGAAACTCAGAGATGAATAGGGAAAATAATATCAGACACGTAGAGTATACTTTGCCTCAAGTGAACCTGTCAGGAAGCCCAAGCTGCATGGAATGCTCATGTGTAGGTGACAGTTAGCTCCAGCGAAGGTCCCAAACAACAGTCGGCAACAAACCACCAGATAGCTGAGTAAATGAGCCTTTGGGTGAATCTAGTCCCTAGCTTTTGAGCTCTGCTAACTGGTACCAAGTGAAGCAAAGATGACCTGTCCTTGACAGCTTTGCCCCAACTGCAGGTGTGTAAACAAAATAAATGTTCTTTTAAGCCACTAATTTTGAAGATGTTCTAAAGCAATAGGTGCATGAACTAGGAACCAAAGTTTTTGAGAGAATGGAACTTGGGTGCAAGTCCCCTCCCAGGCACAAGCTTTCTCCTTGTGCTTGGTGTTGTAGAACCACCCACAGCGAGCCCCATGGGACAGTTCTCTACCTCTGACCCATCAAAACTTTGCACCCAAATCCCATTCTCTCAAAAACCTATGGTAAGGGTAGGTTTCCCTTCTAAGAAACAATGATGTATCATGGTTATGTAGCAGACACCGTTTCTTTGTCCCTTTCACTAATTTTCTTATTCTACTTCCTATAAAATATTTCTCTTAAAATTAAATCACTGGATAATGAAGTCAAGAAAAATGTTAAGCATGTTTTTAACATACTCTAGGAAAAGATAAAAAGGCATCTATCTGTTATCTATCTATCATCTATTTATCTATCAATCGATCTATTATTTATTATCTATCCATTTATCAATCATCTATCATTTATCTATCTTTCATTTATCTGTTATTATCATTTATCTATTATCTGTCTCCCCTCAACTATTATCTCTCTCTCTCTACCTACTTATCTATTGGTGATTGACTGAAGCTAGATACTACTGGGCTTTACCCTAAAGATACGGTATTTGGGGTTCTGCTTTTATTTGAGAGTCTTCCAGTCTAATACACTCCACTCTACTCCCAGGCTTTATTTCCTGTTTTCCACTTTCCATGCAGCTGTCAAAAATGTGACTGAATGTAACCAGAGATTATCTGGTGCTTTCAAAGTAGCCAGAAACTTTTGAGTTTGCTTAACCGGGTGGATTACTGCTTTCATTTGGTTTTTGACCTTCAAGGGCATCTTTTGCAGTCCTGTAAACTTAAAAAAAAAATCTTAAAAAAAAAAAACCTTTAAAAAATCCCCAGTGTTTGTACTTGTTTTCAGCAGAAAGATTAATTTTTCAATGAAGTGGGTACTCATGTACCAGAAATAAAAAAATTGGCATAGTTTTTGTAAAAGTTAGTTTATGCTTATAATACAGAACTTCGTGTTTGTTTCCTCTTAAATTTCACCATATAGTTTTGAAGTTACTTAACTTCAATTGAAAGTCGAAACTTGAAGTTTATCTTCTGTATAATTTTCTCAAATAATAGGTTGTTGAAAGACAATCTTGCCTTTTCTTTCTCAACTGTCTTTAACCAAATCAACTTAGGGCACAAACTACCTCTCCTGACTCAGCTTTCTTTGAGGTTCAATTGATGACAAGATTTTACTGAAATCATTATGGCTGGTTTTTTTTCCTTTATGGTTGTGATCTTGATTGTCATAAAAATGCTCCCAGGGATAACCTATTTTATAAGTGGAATCAGATACTCTATTTATAAGCAATTTTACTACCCCAGAAGTTAGAAGAATTAATGTAGGGAGAAACCAGTTATCTTAAAAATTTGAATACTGGGCAATCTTGTGATGCTTGCTGAGACCTATAGGCCTTCCTCTGCATAGTATTTTTTTGGTTGTTTTTATTAGAAACTATGTTCACATGCAGAACTTATTCAGCTGCAAGAGTGCAGAGAAATACAAGTTAAGCATGCAGCTGAGTTCCAAGTACTTTGTTAAAATGTGAAAGCTTGCAGGCTAGAGGCAATTTTTAAAATAGTAACTTTTGCTTCTGAGGTAGAACAGACATTATGTCAAGCTAGCTGGTGTTTTTGGCTGTCTTTAGTTTTTAAGGGAAGTTTTAGCCAACTGAACAATCTGAGAAGACCTAGGAAATGAATATCTTATCTATTATGTCTTGAAGTTCTCAATGCACAAATCATAAATCAAATGTCAACAGATGCTACATGAGGCAAACTTTAAACTCAAAGATACAGAAGCTTCAAATACTAATCTTAAAGGGAAGTTGATATATAGTCAATGGAGGAAAACAAAAGTGACTGGGAAAAAAAATAAGCCAGAGTTCAAGGCTTGAAGGAAAGTCATTTAGGATTGCATCTGTGCATGAGGTAGTCTGGCTAATATGAAGTGAAAGGTATTCACAATAAAACTTAAAGACCATTTGATTATTAGATAACTTCAATCACCTGTGGTAAGTTGAAATTACAATAAAACTGGCTTGAAAAATTTTTAAAAAGTCATGATTGTGGTATAGTTTTACTGAAGATCAGATATTAACCTCTTGGCTTATGAGGAGGAAATAATTTAGTGAAAACTGGAGGCATTTCTCTGAGGAATATGGGAGATTTTAGTACTTTATTTCAAGTTAATTGTCCATAATTCCTCAAACTGGACTTCATAAAAATAAACTTAAAAGCTTTTGACTTTTCACTTTACAAAGCCCTATCAAAATAAGCAGTAAACTCAAGAATGATATAAATGCAAACTATAAACATTTCTTAAAAAACATCATTAACAAGCTCTCAGCACACTGGACTTAAGTTTTACAACATACAGTACTGTGTGTAAATGGTATTTGAAAGCCAAACACTTAAAGTACTTCATTAATTAGAGCCGTTCGTAAAATTAGTACTTCAAATAGAAACATTTTCAGGTCGGTAACATTAAATCATCAAAGCAAACAGAAATTTAAATACACAGTGGTTATGTAAACATTTCAGGTAAATTGAACCAGTCCTTTACCACGGTTACAGGAAGATCAACCAGGAACCATATCTCAGGCAAGAAACTTCAAAATCAAGCCCTTGAGTAAAGTGTTAATTAAACTCAGTGCTTGAGGACTGTGTTCCTGACCAATGAGAGAGGAAGCAGGTAACAGAAGCAATAGAAAGATCAACCTGTTTCTCTTTAAGCAATTCCCTCCTGGTTAAAATAAACTGAAACACAACTATCTAATTAACTGAACCGTTTTCCCAAAGGGTTTTGGAATTGACAATGCTGGGTTGATTCTAAATGGCTGTGCCTCTTAGCAATATTAAAAAAAAAAAAATGGTCATCTTCTCTCTCTTCCTTATTCATGTCCACTCATTCATGCTACATTTACTCATTCAACAAACAGATTTGTCACACATGTTATTCTGGGTGCCGGGGCCACTGAAGGGAACAGAACCAACAGAGTCTGCAGTCATGAGAACAGATAATCTATTGCACAAAACCTGTCAATTCCTGATGCTAATATTTACTCTCATCAACCATTAATATATTCCACTAATTAGTTTACTTTGCCAAGCATAACAAGATCCAAATTTCTGTTTATGTCTGAGAAGTTTATGATCTAGACAGACCAAAAGAAAAAAAAAAAAGCATTTGTAAAGCAACATTATAAGTGCCACAGTACCAGTGAGCACAGAGAATTAAGCAAACAATTAGGGAGAATAAACAGATCATAGCGAGAGTGTCTGGGAAGGCTACCCAGAGCAGAGGACTCATGTCTTGATTTTTGAAAGGTGAATGCAAGTTAGTCAGAAGGTGGATGGTAGAATATTCTAGGCAAAAAAATAGCAGCATGTTCAAAATTGCAAAGGTATAGAGCGTTGAGTCTGATGTAGCCACAACACAAGTAGAAATGGGACACAGAAAATAAAACATGAGGGCAGAGAGGCAGGTAAATGCGGAACAGTTTAAAGTACAATGGTCCAGGATATATTTTTCTTACACTATCATGATTTTACCACATTCTCTCCAATGAAGGCATATTATTTTTATTAATCAGAATAACTTTTAAAAATGATCAGTTTACTGGTAGGGTTATTTTGCTTATACTAACTAAACATTTAGATGGAATGGTTCAATATCATACTGTAGCTGAATATTTAAAATCATGTTCTATGAATCTTGTCATCAGCAAAGAAATGCATTGTAATTCAGAGTCATACTTAGAACTGAGAGTTGTAAGTTTTTATTTTAATAAAAAGTGTATTGGTTTGGGAGTTGGGAGGCACACCCTGTATTTAGAAAATATTTGTCTAATGATCCGGGGATATTTGAAAATGCTTCTAAAAAGTTACACTGTTACCTGGGTAGTATTATACAATCAAGTTATGCTCATTATTAAAAGTTTAATATCATGTTACCATATCTGTTCCTTTGCTCTCTGCTATATAAGGCAAAATAATTAATCTCCTGGTAATGACATACTGTCCTTTCTTCACCAAGAGCTTAGTCAAACTGTACTTCAATAATTTCTGTTCAATTAATCTCTTCTTTTGCTCAATTAACTTGTTATCTTTTTTCTTGGTACACCCTCTGCTATTGAAAAATAGACGGCTTTCTACTTCAGAAATGAACCAGAGATGCCTTAGGTTATTTCTAGTTTCATATTTCTCAGACTCCATGACTAGAGCATCATGGGTCATCTCATCAAGCCTACTCATTAAAGAGCAGCCAATCCATAACCCATGAGATTATCTCTTCTTGCAGCTTGTCTAAATTCAGTTAATCTTTCTGGGTTATTGCTTTCATGGGTCTTTGCTGTTAAACAGTTGTGATTTGCATAATGTCTTCCAAAATAATGAAGCCATCATTTTTCAAAAGTATAACACCATTTTTCTGTCTTTTGTTCATGTTTATAACTGTATATGTGGGCCTTGCAACTGTAGTGAACATTTTATGGTTTGTCTATGTCTATTTATCTTCTAAATAACATAAAATTCTTCACATCATTCAATTACTCATTAATCCATTTGTTCAAAATCAATTATTGATGTCTTTTGTAAGATATTGTAGTTATTACAGAGATATATTACAGAGATGGTTGGTAAGAGCCGGGCTCGGTGGCTTAGCCTGTCATCCCAGCACTTTGGGAGGGTGAGGCGAGTGGATTGCCTGAGCCCCGCAGGTTCGAGACCAGCCCGGGGAATTTGTCGAGACCTAGTCTCTACAATAAATCAAAAAATTAGCTGGGCATGGTAGCGCATGCCTGTAGTTCCAGTGACTTGGAAGGCTGAGGCGGAAGAATCGCAGGAGCCCAGCAGGTCGACGCTAGGGTGGCTATGAGTGTGCCACTGCACTTCTGCCTGGGTGATGGAGGGAGACTCTGACTCAAAAAAATAAAACAAATAAATAAAAAGAGTATGTGTCCTCAGTGAATTTACGGTCTCATAAGCACGATAAGCAATGTCCACTCAAGCTTTGTATTTATTGTTTGTGATACAAATCTGCCACTTACACACCGAGATGATGGACAAGACATATGATGTTACTTGAAAAGCTTTTCATTATAAGCATTAAGCAAGAAAATATTGCAAACTGCTTAGCATAATTTCCCAAAAATCACTATGTATTCATGATATTGTAGCATAAGTCATATGGCTATGAGAAACATATGGATCCATTACAGTGTCTCTATAGAGAGCTGGGTTTTCCCACCTTTAAATCTCAAAATTACCTGAAAAAATCTTCATAAGTGGAGAGATGGATTTCTACTTATTGAAGTCACCATTGCAACAAACATGTAATGTAGATCAACTAAAAGTAAACATTCACAGTTTTAGGCCTCTGAGCTAGGAAGACTATTGATTATTATGACATAAATGTAACCTATCCTACCAAATTGCTGGATTTGTCTTCCTTGGGTAAAATTGCTCTGCAAATGGAACATGCTAAGTATTCAAAGATCATGAAAATTTCTGACCCAAGGGCTCGCCGGGATATTTTCCCAGATGGATGTGGTTAAGCTATTGAAATAAACTCATCTAATGAAAACTGATTTATGGAATAGTTATCTATTATTGTACAAATAGAGTGATTTATATGTTTTTTAAGATCTATAAATAATCCAAGAGAATTCAAGAAAGTACAAAGTTAACATTTACATATACATATATATATAAACATATATATTTGTGTTTTCTTTCTTAAATATATATATTAATTCTATTAAGAATGATATATTTACTTGAATATATATATTTGTGATGTTGTCAATACTTAGACATTTTCCCTGCCAGCCACCAGGCCCCATCCTCTGGATGGACACAATCTGATGGACAAAGCAGGCAATCATATAAATAGCTCCAATTTAGGAATGACCACTATGTACAAAGAAATCAACAAGATACTTGACTCACTAATGAGTGAGTGTTATAGCAAGAACAAGTAAGAAAAAAAGCAAAGTCCATGGCTTGGGCTCAGATGAAATGTTGATTATGAGGCTGAGGAAGGCAAGTGGGACAAGAAAAAGGAAGAGCTGTCCATTTTATCACTTTGGACCATTAAGTGTTCCCTGAGATTAGAAAAATTACTAAACTCCATCAGTTAAGCAAATTTCACCTTCAAATTATTAGCTATTGAAGACACACACACACACACACACACACACACACACACACACAATGGCCTTTTATTGGCAATTTATATTTTAAGCTCATTTCTAAATGCGTTGTTTGCCCTTCTCTTAGTCAACTAGACATTTTTTCCCTTCCTCTTTTTTGTCAATTATCTCAAAAGCTGACCTTCGGGAATCAGTCAAGAAAAATCCTGAGAGCTATCCAGGCAAAGTTATCGGGAGCTTATTTTTATCCCCTTTTCGTTCTTAAATTCTGTTGAACTACTAATAGCTTTACTGTATTTTTCACTCTTTATGAATCTTGTAACAAATAGGAAAACCGCTGGACACAATTCAAGCTAACTTAAATTTCTTAGACCTCTGCCATTAACTCTGAACATGTTCTTTCTTACACCTTTGCTTCTTACATTGTATTTTCTTTAAAATTTATATATGTTCTAAATTAGGATCTCCTTCTGGGATTTATTAATGAATGTGACAGTCAACTTTTGATCCCACTGTAGTACTTAACATACTGCATCTGTGTTCCTCTATAAATTTTGCCATATCCCCAGTCAGTTGAACTAAACAGATTAGAGTCATCCTTTTTTCGATTTAATAAAGTTTTAATATTGGAGTCATTCTTAACTTCATTCTCATCTGTCCCCTACTCCACATTGCTTGTTGATGAAATCCTGGTCATTTTGCTTCAGCAATGCCTGTACCACCATTTTCTTCTAATTTAGGCTCAGATACTGGCCCCTAAGTGATGTTTTGACCTTACATTTCATCCAAGTTATTGTCCATTGCAATGTCAAGAGTAATGTATTTAAGGATGAACTCTGATCAAATTTCCCATGGTGTTAGAAAATCTTTCCTTAATTACTAATGCTTGAAGAGTAAAATCCAGGCTCCAAAGCCTGCTGTAAATGAGTTTCTTTTGTTTATCCTTATCCTCAACTATCTATCCTGCTAGTTCACACTCTTCTATTTATCCTTTAACTATTCTGACAAATCCACTTTGCTTGTTGCCCCAAATATTCATGTACATGCCCACACTGATGCCTTAGCTTATATCTTACCCCCATCTGAAATCAGTGACTTTGGTTTTTCTTTTCTTCAGGGTCCACTTCTTTATAAAAATGTTTCCTAGCCACTCAATAGCCAAAATATGAACAAGATGTTTGATTCACTAGCTCAGGAGTGTTGTAGCACAAACAGATAACAAAAAGATGGCACCAATCTCTTTTCTAAACTCCCCAAACACTCTTCATATACTGATCTCTACCAGATTCTATAATATATTTATTTCTATTATTGGATTGTGAAATCTGTGGGTGGTGATTGTATCTTGTTCATGTTTTTAACCCCCACATTATCGTGTACAATTTTTAATCATATATTCTGTAATAAGTTTTAATACATTTGAAAAAATTAAAAATGTATTTTTCCTTTTCTTTAAAATTAGAATTCCCTATGCTTCTTTACAAACTGAATCAATTAACTGCAAAATTTCAAGGAAAGATAAGTTCTATGAAATAATCTAGAGAACCATGTTTATTTTTTTTTTGAGGGTTAATAGGTACTTTTAAAGTTCAAAAATCTTCTTTAAATATTGAGAGCGCATTTCGGGGAAATGAACATCAAGTTTCATTTATTTAAAAATTGTATTTTAGAATTACGGGGGTACATGTGAGGATTTGCTACATAAGTGTACTACGTGAAGCTGGAGTTTGAGTTTCTAGTGAGCCCTCTCTTTCCCAATATTGGACATGGTACCCAGTGGTGATTTTGTATCCCTTCTCCCCCTCCCTCTCTCCTTCCTTTAGCTGGGCTCAATGTCTGTTATTCCCATCCTGTGTCTATGTGCCCAATGTTAACTGCCCACTTATGAGTGAGAACATGTGGCATTCAGTTTTCTGTCTCAGTCATAATTCACTTAGAATCAGGGTCTCCAGCTACATCCATATTGCTGCAAAGAACATGATTTTGTTATTCTTTTTGGCTGCAAAGTATTCCACCATGTATATGTATCCCGTTTTCTTTATCCAGTCCACTTTTGATGGGCATCTGGGTGGGTTCCATGTTTATGCTGTTGTGGCTAGTGCCATAATGAACATATGTGTGGGGTTGTCTTTTTGGTAAAGCAATTTGTGTTCCTCAGGATATATTCCCAGGAGTGGAATTGCTGGTTCTGATGGCAACTCTATTTTTAGTTCTTTGAGAAACTTCCAAACTGCTTTCCATAAAAGCTGGACTAACTTAAACTCCCACTAGCATTTTTGAGTGTTCCCTTTTCTCTGCAGCCTCACCAACACCTGTTACTGTTTGACTTTTCAATGATACTGGTAGCTATTATAACCAGTGTGAGATGGTATCTCGTATTTTTGATTTACATTCTCTGATGATTAGTGAGGCTGAGCATTTTTCCACATGTTTGTTGGCTGTTAGTATGTCATCCTTTGAGAAGTATCTGTACATGACATTCACCCACTTTTTAATGGGGTTATTTATTTTTTCCTGTCAATAATTTGTTTCTTATAGATCCTGGATGCTAGGCCTTTGTTGGATACTTACCTTGCAAATATTTTTTTCTCATTCTGTGAGTTGTCTCTTTAATCTCTTGATGGTTTCTTTCGCTGTGCAAAAATTTTTAATTTGATAAGGTCTCATCTGTCAGTTTTAGTTTTTGCTGCATTTGCTTTTGAGGAGTTGGCCATTAATTCATTGCCTAGGCCAATGTCCAGGAGGGTGTTCCTTAAATTTTCTTCTAAGATTACTATAATTTGGGGCTTCACATTTATGTCCTTGATACGTTTTGACATCTCCTTTATGTCCCTGATATATTTTGACTCTTGTATAAGATGATAGGTAGGGATCCAGTTTCATTCTTTTGTATGTGGTTAGCCAGTTTTCCCAGCACCATTTGCTAAATATGGTTTTCTTTCCCCAATGTTTGTTTTAGTCAGTTTTGTCAAAGATAATTTGGTTGAAGATCCGTCTTTGGTTTTATTTCCTGGTTCTCTATCTTGTTCCATTGGTTCATGTGTCTATTTTTGTACCAGTACCATGCTGTTTTGGTTACTGTAGCCTTTTAGTAAAGTTTGAAGTCTGGGAGTGCAACCAGATTTATTATGTTTGTTGCTTTAGCTATTTGGGTTCTTTTTTTGCTTCCTATGAATTTAAGTCATGTCTTTTCTAGGCCTGTGAAAAATGTTGCTGGTAGTTTGATAGGGAGTACATTGAATCTGTAGATTGCTTTGGATAGAATGGACATCTTTACAATATTGATTCTTCCATTCATGGAAGGATAGAAGCATGGGACATTCCTCCATTTATTTATGTTGCCTTTGATTTCTTCAAGCAGCATTTTGCAGTTTTCATTGGAAAAATCTTTACAATGAAAATCACAGGCACAGTTCTTAGACTAGAATAGAAAGAAACTTCTTATCACAGAAAGAAAATAAAAGAAAAACACCTGCAGTCAGAAAAGAGAGTGACAGAGGCAAGAAAAACATGGAAGAATTCAAATACCCTTCCTTCCATTGCCAGACTTCAGATGGAGAATCTTAGGTTGTTCTTGGTATTGTTGTTGGTGGTGGTGATGATGTACATGTTTGTGTATGTGTGTCTGTGTGTGTGTGGTGTGTGTATTTTCCTTGATTCTCAAGATGCAGAGTGGAAAACCATGTATTAAACAAATTTCACATTGACTGTTTTGCTGTTGGAGGAATCATTGTAGTTTTCCCTATGAGCACAAAAGAAAAGCCAAGAGTCAGGAGAAACGCAATCAGGATTTTGATACTCTTGAGTCACTGAATCCATTTTTGAATGATCATCTACCTTTGTATAATGTTACCCAGATGGTAGTTGACCAATGACCAAAATTGGTGACACAGCATAACATCATAGGGCAAGATGATGTGAAGAAAGCAGCCTAGAGTGTCTGCCTTCCTCATAGAAGGCCTGGGAAGCCTTCTATGAAGGCCTCGGAAGCAGTGGATGCCTGAAGTTAAAAAAAAAAAAAAATGAGGCATCAGTGAGCAAAGAATTTTCCTGATCTAGGGCAAGGGCCACAGACTTTGGAGTGGTTGACAGCACGTCAACAAAAAACCTGGCAGGATCAAATACACCTCGATAGAGAAGTCCTGGTGCCAAGGATAAGATTAGACCAGCCTTACAGCAAAGACTAGACAGAACTCAGATGTGTGTGCAGGAGTTTTCTCATTCACTCCAGATGCCACATTAGATTAGAGAATGTGGAAAACAAGGAGAAGCCCTGAAGAAAATGTTTATTCAAATGAGACTAAGTTACTCTTTTGAATAAACATTTTGAAGTTTAAGACTTTTTTTTTTTAGAATCAGTTTATAGAGACTTTCATAAGAGAGACTTTTCAGTTACATTTAACAATGAAAGTTACCTTTATTGGCACATGAGTGGAATGTATATATTTTCTAACTTAGCCACATTCATTCACTTGAGTCAGTAAATGTGTATTAAGCACCTTCTATATGGCAAGCATTGTACTAGGACTTGTGAATTCCTAAATAACAAAAAGTAGTGCCTGATTTAAAGGTTGTACAAAATGGACAGAGGAAAGAGAAGATATAAAAATCAAAAAAGATTATAATTGATATTTATAAGTGATAATCATTGCTGGTTAACTATCATCCCTTTTTTCCTCCTTTTTCCAGAACTCAAATTTTGTTTGTCTATGAGTGGTTTTGCAGGAAATGAGATCTCCTAGACAATCTCAAGGTTGACTTATTATTACTAGGAGTAATTATGATATTTTACTTCTTCTCATGTTTTGCAAGCCGGCAAATGATCTGTATGGCTAAGGAGACCTGAGCGGAAGCTTCCAAGAAAGACTTTCCTCCTTTAAAAAAGAAGAGATGAGCATAAAAAATTGCAGAATTGCTTCATTCCCCTTATTTTGGATTGCAGTTGTTGGAGGAATTGCTGTATTTTTCCCTGTGAGCATAAAAGAAAAGCCAAGATGTGGGAGAAACATATTCAGGATTTTGATACTCTTGAGCCACTGAACCAATTTTGAACAATCACCTACCTTTGAAATTAATATTATCCAGGACAATAAACTCCCATTTCAAGCTACCTTTGTTATTATAACCTGCTGATTGAGAAATTCGAATTGAATTACAGTATAATTTTTTTTTTAAACCTTCGAGTTTAAAGTGACTCTTCAAGAACTCAGAAGAACTTCAGGAGATGATGGAGAAAGACTATTCCAGACATGCCTTAAAACACAGTCTAATATAGTCCTCTCCATATTTGTGGGGGATTGGTTCCAGAACCAACAACTTTGCCTGCATAACTCTCAAGCTTTTTCTTGGGCTGCTTCCCTGCAGCTTGACCTTTGAGATGATTGGAAAAACAGAAGGGGAAAATAATACCTGGGTTGAATATGGAAAGGGGAAATAATGCACTTAGAAATGAGCTTTATATACAACTTACCTATAAGAAGCCACTTTTTTGTTGTGTCTTTAATGGGCTCATCACTTCAAAATAAGAAGGGGAATGAAGCAATTCTGCCATTTTTTAATTGCTTAACTGGAGGGGTCTAATGATTTCTCTAATCTCAGGGAGTACTCCAAGGTCTAACTAGAGAACATGATTGGTAATAAAGTTTCTCATATACTTTAAATCAATTCTAGATTTCTTATAATACACGATACAATGTAAATGCTGTGTTAATAGTTGTTAAACTATATTTTTTATTTATGTTACCTTTTATCCTTCCTCCTTCCCTCCCTTCCTTCTTTTTTGAACATTTTCAATACTTGGTTGGGAGAATCTGCAGATGTGGACCTTGCATAGAGACCTTGCATGGAGACCTGACTGCATGTCCTAAAATAACTGAAATAGACAAACTGTTTCTCCAGTGATGTGTTTACTGAGCCTAGAAAATTGCATTTGAGAATTTTGATCACAAAAAACTCCCTGATTTTTTAGCATCTGATATTTTGGATCACATCGACTTCACATTTGAAATTTATAGCTGAAATTTCTGCTTAGAAAAATTAATGTTTTTAAGAAATCAAGGCTTTTAAAATTACAAAAATTATGCCTCTATAAATACACACACATAGATAAGTACTCATACAACGATAGCTTAACGTTCAGGGTAAACTATACTCAATGCCTTTAAATACATACAGTAAATGAGTGGGCTAATTTGAAATCCATTATGGACATGATTACTCTATATGTTAAAATATATTGTAGTTTACCTAGGAACAGACATTTTAGGACCATTTTGTCAATATTTTTAAAAAGCAGCTTGCTGACTTTTTGATTGAGATTGCATTAAATTTATGTAGCGAGTTGTGGAGAACAAATACCTTAAAAGTATTGTCTTCCAATTTTCAAACACAACATAACTCTTCATTTATTTAAATCTATGTTGATTTTCTTTATTAGTAGTGTATAGTGTTAATCATTTAGATCCTGCTATTTTGCTAGATATATACATGTTTTTTTTTATAGGCTATATAAAAGACATTTATTTTTATGTTTCAAATTCCTGTTTTTCATTCCTGGTATATAGGCATATTATTGATTTTTGTATATTGATCTTGTATTCAGAAGTCTACAAACCGCAAGCTATTAATTATATGCTGAAAAACCATGCATTAATTTGCTACTATTTTTAAGGGAGAAGATTTAGTTATTATTTTAAGGCCCAACTTCTCTAATATAAGCACTTAATGTTATAAATTTCCACCTAATTACTGTTTTAGCAATATTCTACAAATTTTGACACAGTATATTTTCATTTTTATTCAGTTCAAAATATTTTAACTTATTTTGACTTCCTCTTTGATCCATGAGTTAGTTATCAATGTGTTATTTAATTTATAAATAGGTAGGGGATATTTCAGCTGTTATAAATGTATACTTTAATTTCATTATGGACAGAGAATACTTTATATAATTTCCTTTCTTTTAAACTTGTTAAGGTTGTTATATAGCTCACAATATGATCTATCTTGGTGTATGTTATGAGCACATTTGAAAGAAAGTGTATTCTGCTGTTGTAAGGGTGAGTGCTCCACAAGGTTTGAATAGAATTAGTTGGTTATCAGTTTTACTGAAGTCTTATATATCCTTAATGATTTTCAGTGAACTTGTTCTATCAATTACTTGGAGTGGAGTGTTGAACTGTGCAACGATAATTATAGATTTGCTTATTTCACCTTTCAGTTCTGTCATTTCCCTCCCTTCATTTATTTTTAAGGTATGTTGTATAGAGTATATGTATCAAGAATTATTGTCTTCTTAGAGAATTGACTCCTTTATTATTTTCTAATGTCTCTATTTATCTCTGATGATATGCCTTACTATAAAGTTTCCTTTATCTGACATTAATATCCTTACTTCAACTTTTGTTTTTCACTGTTTGCATGATATAGTTTCTCTACCTTTTTTACTTTTAACCTATCTTTATACTTAAAATGAGTTTTTTTGTAGACAACATACAGTTGAGTCTTGCTTTTATTTTTTTTTTAGATAATCTCTTTTTTAATTGGTCTGTTTATAACATTCACACTTAGTGTGATTTTTAATATGATTAAAAGTTACTATTTTTCTAGTTTTTTTCCCAGCTGTTTCACATCTATCTAGCAATCACCTATTTATATAAATTTAATCATTCTATCTTGAAACAATATCATACGGGTTTATGTATAGTTTAAAGACCTACATTACATTTTCATTTTTCTTTATCCTCTGTGCTATTAGAATTTTTATTTTTCACATGCTAAAAGCACAGGATATATAGCCACTCTTCTTTCTTTAGATAATCAGTTATCTTTTTCTTAAAGGAATATTTCTTTTTATTGATTGTATAAATTGAAAATAAATACGTATTAAAATTCAAAATGGCATGTTATTGAAAAGGAAGTTATTTTTATTTCTTAAAGGTAGTGATAGCAAAAATCAATGCTGAGCTCAACATTCAATGTATACACATAGAAGCATACATTCACACATATGCGAAAACACCTATAACTCTTTTAATACAATTAGAAACAAAAATAACCTTTCTCTTCAGTTTGTCAATTTTCCGTGTTCTTTGTTTCTTTGTGTAGATCCAAGATCCAATCTGATACAATTTATTTTTGCCTGAAAACTTTTCTTTAACAATACATGTAAAGTAGGTCTGCAAGCAGAGAATTTCCTCAGTTTTTATTTGAAAACATCTTTATTTCTTTCACTTTTGAAGGAAAATGTCACTGGAAATTCTCCCAGAGAATTCTAGATTTTTTTTTCTTTCACCTCATTAAATATTTTACTCAATTCTCTTTTTGCTTTCATAGTTTCTGACAAGAAGTTCACTGTAATCCATATCTTTGTTTTTCCACAGGCAAGGGGCAATCTCGAGGTCTTAAAAAAATTTTTTTTTGGTTTTCTGTAGTTTGCATAGGACATACTCAAGTGAGGATTTTATTTTGTGTTATTGTTGTTTGTTTGGGTATTCTTGCTTTAGATTTATGATTTGGGGTTAATTGGCCATTATCACTATAATTATATATTTCTTCTACTCTATTCTCCTTCTTTTCGTATTCAATTTATACCTATCTTATACCTTTGAATTTTCTCACAGTTCTTGCATATTTTGTTCTGCTATTTTTAAAATCATTTTGCATTCCAGTTTGAGAAGTATATATTGACATATATTCAAGCTCAATGATTCCTTTCTCACTTGTGTCTAATCTATTGATGTGCCCATTAAAGGCCCTCTTTACTGCTGTTATGCCATTTTGAATTTCTAACACTTCTTTTGATACTTTCTTATGGTTTTCATCTCTGTACTACATTTCTGATCTGTTTTTGCATGCAGTCTACTTGTTCTATTACAGTCCTTCATATACAAGTCAGAGTAATTTTAAATTCCCTGTTTAATAATTCCCAAATCTTATCATATCTGAGTCTGGTTCTGATGCCTGCTTTGTCTCTTCAGACTTTTTGCTTGTTTGTTTTTTGCCCTTCAGCATACCTCGTAATTTTTTGGTGAAAACTATATGTGATATATTAGGTACTAGCTGAGGTAAAAGGCCATTAGGGTGAGGTTTTATATGTGTCTAGCTGGGAGCTGTAATGTGTTTAATATTTTCTGTAGTTGAAGAGTGGGTCAAATATAATTATTTATGACCTGGTAAAAGCCTTAGTTAAACATATGTTCTCTCATATCCATCGCCCATAGGGAAAGATATATACTGTGGCTTCACATTTTTTCTTGTCTTGTTAACAACTTTATGGAGATAGAATTTGTATATCAAAAAGTCCATCCACTTAACATGTACATTTTAATAATTTTTAGTATATCTGGCCATTATCACTTTATACCTTTCTTCTATTCTGTTCTCTTTCTTTTTCTGGCATGCAATCATCACAAAGTTATACAATCATCACAAAAGTCAATTTCAAAATGCTTCAGTATCCCAGAGGGAAACGCTTTGGCAATTGTTTCCCATTTCTTCCCAATAACTCCCCTAGTGCAATCCAGGGACCACTAATCTACTCCCTCTTTATATATTTACATTTGTCTATCCTGGACATTTTATAAAATTGAATTAAACAGTATGTAATGTTTTCTGACAGGTTTTTTAAAGTTAAGGGTTTTTTTTTTTTTTTACTTTATTTTTAAATGTAATTTGATTTTAAAGTCGTGAGGTACAAATGAGGATTGCATACATAAGTGGTCTAGGTACAGGTGAAGTTTTGGACCTCCCACTGGATCTCACTTCGCCTGGATTAGGAGCAAGCATCCTTATTGATATATCCTCCCTGCCCCCAGCAGTGTCTTGCTACTGCCTATTCATTTTTTGGTAGTATTATATGATAAGTGTTCATGGTATACTTATGAGTGAGATCATGTGGTACTCAGTTCTTTATATCTGTGATAGATCACTGAGTATGACAGACAAATCCTTCCAAGTTGCTGCAAAGTCCATATGTTTGTCCTTCTTTGTAGCTATGTAATATTCCATGGAGTATATGTACTACTTTTTTTTTAATCCAGTTCAGTTTTGATGGGCAGCATGATTGGTTCCATGTTTTTGCTATTGCGAATAGTACTCCAATAAACATGCATGTGCAGGTTTTTTTTTTGTCAAATAATTTGAGTTCCTCTGGGTATATTCCTGGAAAGAGTATTGCTGGGTCGTATGGAAGGTCAAATTCTAGTTCTTTTAGAAATTACAAGACTGTTTTCCATAGAGGTTGAATTAGTTTGCACTCCCACCAGCAGTATAGAAGTGCTTCCTTTTCTCCCCATCCTCGCCAGCATCTGTTGTTTTTTGTTTTATTAATGATGGTCATTCTTACTGGAGTTAGATGGTATCTCAGTGTGTTTTGATTTGCATTTCTCTGATGATTAGTATCATCCATATTGCTGCACATATAGGTATACCTCAGAAAGATTGCATTTCTGTTTCAGACCACTGCAATAAAGTGAATATCACAATAAAGCAACTTACACAAACGTTTTGGCTTCCCAATGCTTATAAAAGTTATTTTTACATTGTGATCTTGTTTACTAAGTGAGCAATAGAATCATGTAAAAAGCATACACATCTTAATACAAAATACTTTATTACTAAAAATGGTAATGATCATCTAAACCATCACAGAGTTTTCGTCTTTTTCCTGGTGAAGTGTCTCACCTCGATGTTGATGGATGCTGACTACAGAGTGGTGGTTGTTGAAGGTTGGGGTGGTCTTGGCAATTTCTTAAAATAAAGCAACAGTGAGTCTGCCACATCTATTGATTCTTCTGCTCATAAAAGGTTGCTTCCTAGCATGCAATGCTGTTTGGTAGCAATTTACCTCTAGCAGAACTTCTTTCCAAATTAGGGCTACTCCTCTCAAGTGCTGTTACTGCTTTACCAACTAAGTTCATGCACTATTCTAAGTCCTTTGTTGTCATTTCCACAGTGTTCACAGAATCTTTATCAGAGGTAGTTTCTAACACAAGAATCCACTTTCTTTGCTTACTATAAGAAGCAAATCCTCATTTGTTCTAATTTTATCATGAGATTGCAAAAATCTGGTCACATCTTCAAACTCCACTTCTAATTCTAGTTCTCTTGCTATTTCCATCACATCTGTGGTTACTTCCTTCCCTGAAGAGTCATACTCCTCACACTGATCCATAAGGATTGGAATGAACTTCTTCCAAACTCTTATTAATGTTGATATCTTGACTTCCTTGCATAAATCAAAAGTATTCTTAGTGGTACCTAGGAAGATGAATTCTTTCCAGATGTTATCAGTTTACTTTGTCCAGATGTGTCAGAGGAATCACTATCCATGGCAGCAACAGCCTTATTAAGTGTATTTCTAAAATAATGAGACTTGGGAGTCAAAATACATCTTTGATACATGGGCTGCAGAATGGATGTTATGTTGGCAAGCATGAAAACAACATTAATCTCTTTGCAAATCTCCATCAGAGCTCTTGAGTGACCAAGTGCATTGTCATTGAGCAGTAATATTCTGAAAGAAATCTTTTTCTGAGCAGATTTTAACAGTGGGCTTAAAATATTCAGCAAACGGTATCATCATGACTTTGTTGTTCTGCTTATAGAACACAGGAAGAATAGATTTAGCATAGTTCTTGAGGGCCTTAGGATTTTTGGAATGGCAAATGAGCATTGACTTTATCTGAAAGTTACCAGCTGCATTAACCCCTAGTAGGAGAGTCAGCGTGTCCTTTGAAGCTTTGAAATCAGGCACTGACTTTTCTCATACTAAGAAAGTTTTAGATGCCATCTTCTTCCAGTAGAAGGCTGCTTCATCTATAGTGAAAACCTGTTGCTTAATGTAACTATCTTTATCAGTGACCTTAGCTAGATCATTTGGAGAACTTTCTGCTGCTTTTCCATCAGCATTTGCTGCTTTCCCTTGCACTTTGATGTGACGGACATGGCTTCTTTCCTCAAACCACATGAACCAACCTCTGATAGTTTCATATGTTTCTTCCACAGCTTTCTCATCTCTCTCAGCCCTTGCAGAATTGAAGAGAGTTAGGGTCTTGCTATGGAAGAGACTCTTGCTTAAGGGAATGCTGTGGCTGGTCTCTTCTGTCCAGATCACTCAAACCTCCTCTATATTAGTAATAAGACTGTTTTGTGTATTTTCATCTATCTGTTCACTGCAGTAGTACTTTTAATTTCCTTCGAGAATTCATTTTTCATATTCACAACTTGGCTAACTGTTTGGCACAAGAGGTCAAGTTTTCAGTTATCACATCTTTTGACAAGCTTTCCTCACTGGACTTACTTATGTCTAGCTTTTGATTTAAAGGGAGAGACGTTCAACTCTTCCTTTTACTTTGACACTAACAGGTCACCGTAGGATTCTTTTTTTTTTTTTTTTTAGATTGGAAAATATAGTTTATTTAGAAAGTGGATCAGAGAGAGAGGAGAGTCACCTTCCCAAGGTAGGGGAGAGGGCCAAAGCTTAGGGAAGCATGACCCAGCCATAGCTCAAAGAACAACATGGTCAGACCAGAGCTTCACAAAGGCAATGGTGGGCTGCTGCTTGAAGTTGAATGCTTTGTAAACCTTTTCTTTGATTGGGGTA
>CAUYQG010117222.1:0-12510 GCA_963574415.1 Tarsius wallacei
TGTAGGCAAATTACTATGTGTCTGGGAGTTGGTCTACTCATTTGCTGTCTTGCAGGGGTTCTCTGAATCTCTTGTGCTTGAATAATCACATCACTGATGAGATGAGGGAAGTTTTCTTGGATAATTTCATGGAATGTTTGATCCAGGGCGGTCTCTGTCTCTCTATCTGCCTCAGGGATTCCAATTAGAATAGCAGCAGACTTATCTACAGAAACACTTTAGGCTAGTAGAACTTGGAGTCCAATCTTCAAAGTTCTCAAAGATAAACAGTTTCAACCAAGAATTACCTATCCAGCTAAGCTAGGTTTCATTAGTGATGGAGAATTGAAATCCTTCCCAGACATTCAATTCCTAAGAGTTTACACTGCCTCCAAACCAGCTCTACAAGAAACACTTAAGAAAGTATTAAACACAGAAGAAAGAAAAAAGAGAATGGCAATGCCCTTCACAAGGAAGCAGTAAAAAGATTGAAAACACACACGAATAACCAAAAAATCAAAAGAAAGACAATAAACAAACAAATAGCAGCAACAAGAAACTCTGTAAGAACCTCATAACAGTGATAAACTCAAACATCTCAATAATAAACTTGAATGTAAACAGACTAAATGCACCACTGAAAAGACATAGAATGGCAAATTGGATAAAATATCATGAATCTACAATATATTGTCTCCAAGAGATGTATCTCACCACAAAGGACATTCACAGACTCAAAATAAGAGGATGGGAAATAAAATTCCAGGTGAATGGAACACAAAAGAAAGCAGGAGTCACATCTTAATTTCAGACAAAATACCCTTTACACTAGCAAAAATTTAAAAAGATATGGAAGGTCACTACATAATGATAAAAGTTTCAACCCATCAACAAGAAATATCCATCCTAAACATATATGCACCTAACATAGGAGTACCAACATTCATAAAGCAGCTTCTAGGTAAACTAAAAAAAGATATTGACTCTAACACTATCATAGCTGGGGATTTAAACACCCCACTAACAACCCTAAACTGATCATCAAGACAAAAAGTCAACAAGGAGATCCAGAACCTCAACATGATGCTTGACCAAATGGACTTAATTGATACCTACAGAACATTCCACCAAACAACCATGGAATATACATTCTACTCATCACCACATGGAACATACTCTAAGATTGACCACATCCTCGGCCATAAATCAAGCATAAACAAGTTCTATAAGATTGAAATTCTGCCATGTACCTTCTCAGACCACAGTGGAACAAAAATAAATATCAGCACCAACAAAGCTCCCCCCAAGTCCACAAATACATGGACACCAACACTATGATGCTAAACACCTCCTGGGTCAACATGGAAATCAAAACAGAGATTAAACGATACCTAGAAACAAGTGAAAATGAAGAAACATCTTTCCAAAACCTCTGGAATGCCAGGAAAGCAGTAATAAGAGAGAAATTCATATCTCTACAAACACACATGAATAAAATTGAAAGATCACAAGTTAACAGCTTAACAAATTACCTAAGGAAGCTGGAAAAGCAAGACCATCAAAGCCCTAACTTCAGCAGAAGAATCCAGATCACCAAAATAAAAGCCCAAATTCTGGACATAGAAGACAAAAATATAACACAAAATATCAATGAAAACAAAACCTGTTTTTTTAAATGATAAACAATATTGAGGGACCCCTAGCTAGACTGGCCAAGAAAAAGAGAGAAAAAGCCACATAAACACAATCAGAAGTGCAAAAGACGAAGTCACAACTGACCCTGAAGAAATACAAAAGATAACCAGAGATTATCATGTACACCTGTAAGGAAACAAACTTGAAAACTTCAAGTGAAATGGAGGACTTTCTGACATCATACAACCTCCCCAGGTTGAAACAAGAAGAAATTAAGACCCTAAATAGATTGATAACAACCCAAGAAATCAACTATGTCATAAGAAAACTACCTATTAAAAAAAGCCCTGTACCAGATGGCTTCCAAGCAGAATTCTACGAAACATACAAGGTGGAGATAATACCAATCCTATTGAAAGTATTCCACAATCAAGAAGGATGGAACTCTCCCCAAATCATTTTATGAAGCTAACATCACATTGATACCCAAACTGGGTAAAGAGCCAACAAAGAAAGAGAACTACAGAACAATATCCTTGATGAACATAGATGCTAAAATTCTTAACAAGATTCTAGCAAACCGGATCCAACAACACATCTCAAAAATTATCCACCATGAACAAGTAGGCTTCATCACCAGGATGCAGGGCTGGTTCAACATCTGCAAGACCGTAAACATAGTTAAAGACATCAACAGGTGTAAAAACAAAACCCACAGGATTATATCATTACACGTGGAAAAAACTTTTGATAAAATTCGGCACCCCTTCTTGATAAAAACCCTTGAACATCTAGACATAGATGGAACATACCTCAAAATAGTAAAAGCCATCTATGAGAAACCCACAGCCAACATACTGGTAAACAGACAGAAATTGGAACCATTTCCCCTGAAAACCAGAACAAGACAAGGATGCTCACTCTCACCCTCCTGTTCAACATAGTATTGGAAGTCAGAGCAATCAGACAAGAGAAGGAAATCAGGGGTATCCAAATAGGAAGAGAGGAAGTTAAGTTATCCCTCTTTGCAGATGACATGATCTTATACCTCGAAAACTCAAGAGAATCTGTCAAAAACCTCCTTGCACTGATAAAGGATTTTGGCAAAGTCTCATGGAATAAAATAAATGTGCAAAAGTCAGTTGCATTCCTATACACCAACAATAAACAAACAAAAATCCAAATAACAAGCACAATCCAGTTCAAAATAGCCACACACAAAAAATAAAATACCTTGCCATCTTCCTAACCAGAGACGTGAAAGAACTTTACAAGGAAAACTACAAAACATTGCTCAGAGAAATCAAAGATGACATAAACAAATGGAAAAATATTCCATGATGTTGGATTGGAAGAATCAACATTGTTAAGATGTCCATCCTACCCAAGGCAATCTACAGATTTAACCCAATACCTATTAAATTACCAGCAGCATTGTTCTCAGACCTGGAAATGACAATACAGGAATTCCTATGGAAACATAAATGCCCTATGAATAACCAAAACAATCCTCAGGAAAAAAAAAGCAGGAGGCATCACACTCCCAGACTTTAAGCTTTATTATAAAGCTACAGTAATCAAAACAGCCTAGTATTTGCACAAGAGCAGGCATATAGACCAATGGAACAAGATAGATAGTCCAGAAGCAAAACCTCAATTTCTCAACCAACTCATCTTCGACAAAGCCTCCAACATCAACCACTGCTGGAAAACTGACTACATGCAGAAGACTAAAACAAGACCCCTATCTATCACCATACACAAAAATTAACTCTAAATGGATCAAAGACCTAAACATAAAACCCCAAACTATAAGAACCTTAGAAAATGTAGGAGACACCCTTATGAAAATTGGAACTGGCAACCAATTCCTGATCAAAACCCCAAGTGCCCACACCATAAAAGGTAAGATAGACAAGTGGAACCTCATCAAACTGACAAGCTTCTGCAGAGCCAAAGAAACCACTGAGAGAGGAAGGAGACAGCCCACGAACTGGGAAAAAATATTTGCCACCTGTATATCTAACAAAGGTTTAACATCTAGGATCTACAAGGAACTCAAACGTGCTGAAAAGAAAAAAAAAAACAAACAAAAAACAGCCCCATTACAAAGTGGGCAAAAGATAGGAATAGACACTTCTCAAAAGAAAACATACAAGCAGCCAACAGATACACGAAAAAAGCGCTCAGCCTCACTAGTCATCCAAGAAACGCAGATTAAAACCATACTGAGATACCACCTAACTCCTGTCAGGATGGCCATCATCAATAACTCAAAAAACAACAGATGTTGGAGAGGGTGTGGCAAAAAGAGAACACTTCTACACTGTTGGTGGGAGTGTAAAACTAGTACAGCCTCTGTGGAAAATAGTGTGGTGATTCCTAAAAGATCTAAAAATTGACCTCTCATATGACCCCACAATTCTCCTACTGGGAATATACCCCAAGGAACTCAAATTATTATATAAAAAGATACCTGCAAATGCATGTTTATTGCAGCATTATTCACAATAGCTTTGGAATCAACTGTACTATCCATCGAAAAAGGACTGGATTTAAAAAATGTGGTATGTATACACAATGGAATATTACGCAGTCATAAAGAAGGATAAAATTATGAACCTCACAGCAACTCGGATGGACTTAGAGTCTATAATACTGAGTGATATATCACAGAAACAAAGAACCAAGTGTCCTATGTTCTCACTCATAAGTGGATCTTGAACAACTATCGTAATACTATTAAGAAAGGGATTGGTAGTAGTGAGAGACTGTCAGAGGAGGGCGAGGGAGGGATTGGCAATAGGTGGAAACTGTCAGGGGAGGGAGGGCACACCTCATCAACAAGTGTACTTGCACAATGAACATTTGCATACCTAATCCTGAATTGTACCCCACATATTTAAAAGAAAAAGAAAGTATCTTCTCCATTGTTGTGTATAGTGTTCTACAACTATCATCTGGGTAAAGTTTGATGTTCAGGTTTTCTGTATTTTATTGATATTTTTATTTAATCATTTCATCAGTTATCAAGTTAAGAATACTAAAATCACCCAAATATAGTACAATTGTAGATACCTCATTTTAGTTCTTTCAACTTACACTTTATGTGTTTTGAATCTCTGTTATTGGATGTGTATGCATGCAAGATTATTGTCTTTTTTTCATAAGTTCACCTTTTTCTCATTAAGAACTTACTTTATTTATCATTGGTAATACTCCATACCTTAAACTTGACTTTGTTATTAATATGACCATTCTATTTTTCTGATAATTAAGTTTTATGTTACATAATCTTTCAAAGTCAGGTTTATTAAGATTTAATTTACATATAGTGAAACTGGTCCTTTTTGGAGTTCTGAGTTTAATCTTTTGGCACCTATAATCATGTAACAGTCACCACAATCAAGACACAGAACATTTCCATTACCCTAAAAATTTCACTTTGTAGTCAGTCTATCCCTCCACCTTGAACTCCTGAAAGCCACTGATCTGTTTTCTGTCTCTATAGTTTTTTACTTTAAAGAATGTCATATAAATGGAAGCACACAGTATGTAGCCTTTTAAATCTGGCTTTGATTAGACATTTCATATTTACCCATAATGTTGTGTGTATCACTAGACTCTTTTATTGCTACATATCATAATGATTAATCTTAGTTGTCAACTTGGATAGGTTAAAGATAACCAGATAACTGGCAGAGCACTATTTCTGGGTATGTCTGTGAGACCGTTTCCTAAAGCGACTGGCCTTTGAATTAGTGGATTGAGTAAGGAACATCTGCCCTCACCCAATACGGGTAGGCACTGTTCAATCAGTTAAGGGCTTGGGCAGAACAATAAGGAGAAAAAAAGATGAATTTGCTCTCTTCTAAAGCTGTGACTCTCATCTTCCCCTACTCTCAGATGTCAGAACTCCAGGTTAGGAGGCCTTTGGATTCTGGGACTTGTACCTGTAAACCGCACACCCACCCCCTGCCCCCCAGTTTCTTAGATCTTCAGTCTTGAATTGAAAGCTATATCATCTACTCTCTTTTTTCTAGGCCTTGGCTTCCATAATTGTATGAGCCATAGCCCATAATAAACCCCCTCTCATCTACCTATTTTCTTTCCATCTATCTATTTATCTATCTAATGTATCATCTGTCTATCAACCTCCTATGGGTTGTTTCTCTGAGAACCCTAATACATATATGGCATTTTCTAGAATTAGGTATCATAATCAATTTATCTATTAAGCACTTGAATAATAAGCTAGTTGTTTCCAAGTTTCTAACCTTTAGTGACTATGAATAATCGATCACTTTCCTTCAACCTAACTTCTCTTTGTAATTTTTTTTTGTAGTGTATGTTTGCTGACAGCAAAGTGCCCCTATTTTTATTAAACTGAACATTTCTTTATTTTGCAGAATATTTTGTTGGGTATAGAATTCTAAGTTGCAGATTAATTTTTTTCCAGTAGTTTCAAGATGTCACTTCTTTACCTTTTTGGGGCCTCCACATTTTGTGCTGAGAAATCACCTATCATTGTTTACATGTGTCCATGTGTATTGTCTTTTTTCCTTTATTTTTGGTTCTCAGCAGTATAAATATGATGTTCATAGGTAGGATTTTTTTTTCATTCTTCTTGGAATTTGCTAGGATCTCCATATATGTGACTTGCTCTTTTTGATAAAGTTTAGAAAAACAATCAATTAATATTCAAATACTTCTTCTGCATTAATCCTGTTGTTTCCTTCTGAGACTCTACTTGTGCTTACTTTAAACTGGTTATTCCTGGAGGCTATTTTGAACGCTGTAACTCATTTTTCTCCCAGGATTTTATTTTACATAACTTAAATTGATCCACTTTCCTTTCTTTATATAAAATTTGCTATTAATCCTAACCAAATCAATTTTTTACTTAAGATATTGTATTTTTCCATTCTAAAATTTAGTTTTATTTAGTTCTTTATTTTGGTTTCCCCATCTCCCTGATACTACTTATTCTTGATGCATGTATTCATCTTTCTCTGTAGACTTTCAAACATATTTTCATAGTTATTTAAAAATCTCTGTCTGCTCTCTCCAACATCTGCATCATCTACGGTCTATTTTCATTGTTTTTTCATAACTCCCAGATGTCATCTCTCCTCAAGGTTCTTTGTTGCCTTGGCATTTGTTCAGATGTCAGCAAGGGAATTGAAGGGGATTTATATGTATATATTACTAATCATTTTTCTATTACATTGCAGAAAACTATATATTTTCAAATTAAGGTTTTCTTAATTTATAATAAGAATAAGATTCCAAGAGTTAAAATTTTATTTTGGGCTTATCTATAAGTATAATTGCATCGATATCACATATATCACAGATGTTAACAAATAATACATGTAAAAAATAACATTTCATGAGAAAATCAACTTTTGGTGAGATTAATGGACCTTTTAAAGTTTAATTTACATATGTGTTGGTTAAATGTTAGTTATTGCTAGAATGATTCAGTGTTCAGCATCGATTTTATTCTGCTTCTAATTTTATAGATGTAAACACTGGGGCTATTATTTTATGTAAATAAATAGAAATGGAGAAAAATTTAATATTAATGACATTCTGCTCCATCCTAGTAACATGCCAAAAATCAAAACTTTTTCTACATTACAAATTATTTTTAAGAATTGTTTTCTTATAACTGGATTGGGTCCTCCTCCTTTTTTTTTTTTCTTTAGAAAACAAAAAATATGAAAGAATTTTTTGACTCAGTGAATAGAGTCATTTATTTTCTCAAGACCAGAAACCAATGTTTTTGAATTGTCCCATTGTTTGGTGTCCCAGAGAACTTTATGTCCTCAGGCTAAGTACTCAATAAATTGTAGCCAGTCTTAGCACTAGCTGTGGGTCCCAAACACCCTCAAGTCACTGATTAAACCTCTACTGGAACAATTTCCTCTTGTAACCTTCAAAATACCAAATATTAATTCATTGTTTCTGTTGGACTGTTTAGATAACTATCATCTTCATGAAATTGTCTTTAGCACATCCAGCTTTCAGAGAGCTTTTCAGAACTCATCTGGCATTAGAAAGTATTTCACGAGATATCAAGGTTAGCTATACACTATTTTATACCGTTCCTTTTTCTTTATTAATCATGTGGCCCACATCAGATTATTCCCTTTCTAAGAACAGCAATTCTGATTTATAACTTGACATACTCTGCATCTACCTCACTGGTGTACATTTAAGTAGATTTTTTTAATAACATATATGCCATTTCAAATTTTAATCCTTGTAGTAATTCTTGACTTCTGATCAACATAAACTGGATTTCTTGTCTAACAAGAATTTTCCCATTGAACTTGGTTGTGATTTGCACTAACTTTCCAAGAAACTCAGTCTCACAAATTACACAATGCCTCAGTTGCAATATCAAAACTAAAGAGAGAGAAGAGAAAGAATTTTTAACTCCACATAGTAGAAATAATTAAGGTTATAATCGACTGCTTTATATTCTTGGTCATTAGTATAATTGAGTATTGTGAATTTACTTATAAATAGGAGAATTTAACATGGAACAATAAGTAGATAAGTTTGTCACGTTATCCTGATTGATTTTTATATTATTTTTTAAGTGATTGAAGAGTTAATGAAAAACTATGGATGCCTAGGGGAAATGACCAGCCAGTACTTCACACTAACTCTTCTATAATTTTGGATATTTGAAGTAGTGTCTATTCTGGCAAACCCTACTAAAGAAATGAATACACGTTTCTTCATTAATCACTTCCTTATTTATTTTTCATTCATTATACATTTATTTAAAATGGGTCACACAAAGGTGTGGATCACACAAAGATGAATATAATGGATGGTCTCTACCCTGAAACTCTGTTCCTGACTAGTAATAAGTTAACTGGAAAATGAACCTCCTCATGCTAATCTCTCTTTTCTCCACCCTTCCCCATAAACAGACAAAAACATTAAATCCCCAGTTAATACATGGTATTCTCAAAGTCACCTAAAAGTTTAGGAATGTAGTCAAGAGCAGCATTTCTCAATCTATTTTTTAAGACTTTTTTTCTAGCATTCTCTCGCCCATGAAATTTTGATACCACAAACAGATAGTATTTCTGTTTATGTACTTTAGTCTTTTAGAGGACTGTAGGCCTTTATAATATTAGATATTTTTTTCACTCCCTAAAAACCAATTATTGCCCCCTCAGTAATGATATTGCTCCCATTAAGAATACATGGTCTTGGGTAACCCCCTTGGGTCTCCTCCCACTGTTGGAACTTTTTTGTCCCCTCAGTAAATCCTGCTTTCACTTAAAAAAAATACATGGTTTGAATATAACCACTACACAGAGTCTATTAGGTGTATACCTGGCCATCCATGTTACCTGTCCCTTGACTGGAATAAGAGGTCATTGAGAGGATCCAGAACCTGTTAGGTGCTAGGGATGTATCTTTGTGCAAGATAGTCATTGTTCTTGTCTTTGAAGAAAATAAAGATATTGTACCCCAAAATATATTTATTTGACATATTTTGAGATGGTTGCTCAGAGAGCCGGCAAACAGAATTACACCTGCAAAGCTGTTTTGTGGGGAAGATTTGCATCTTTAGAAAATCTGCACTGAATAGCCAACCATTCCCTTGGTTAGATATAAAGAAGATTAACTGAGAGTGTGGTACCTTTAAAGGTTTGAAAGGAATATTTACCATCTATTCCTTCTGAGGACTGCTACCTGTGAGATTTTATTTATAGAGCAAGCCTCCTCTTTTTCTTGACCATAAACTGTTTGTTTTGTTTTGTTTTGTTTTGAGCTGGAGTCTCACTCTGTTGCTCAGACTGGAGTGCAGTGGCCGGACCTGCTGGGCTCTGGCGATTCTTCCACCTCAGCCTTCCAAGTAGCTGGAACTACAGGCATGCACTACCACACCTGGCTACTTTTTAAAATTTATTGTAGAGATGAGGTCTTGCCAAGTTGCCCAGGTGGGTCTCGAACCCATGGGCTCAGGCAATCCACTCACCTTGGCCTCCCAAAGCGCGGGATTACAGGCTGAGCCACCGAGCCTGGCCTTTAAACTGTTTTGCCATGACCCAAACCCCCATTCTTTCTGTAGCTTCAAGATGGTCTATAAGCTTCTGAATCCCACTGAAGGTGGGTAATTACTCTGTGATACTCCTTGTGTGCACATTAATAAACCTGTATACCTTTTCTCCAATTAATCTACCTTTTGTGAGTTGATTTTTCAGTGAACCTTCATAGGGCAAAGAGAAAGTTGTTCCTTGGCTCCTACATCCTCAGGCTCAGGGACTTTTACATTTTATAAAATTGTAAAAATAATAATATGGAAGACATGGCAAGATGGCGATGGATCTGGTCAGAGCGTGAGAGTCTCTGCATGAATGAATGTACAAAAGAACAAATCTGCATCTATTTGTGTGGACAAGTGAGTGAGTGAATGTCCAACTGAAAGGAGACATAGGATAAAGTGCTCAGGGTCCCCTACACAAACGGCTGAAATTTGGTGCTGCCCTGAATTTGGCACCCACTGCACGCAGAAGGATCCACCATCCCCAGGACATCGCTCAGGAAATGGCAGAAGAAATCAGCTGCCTCTCTAGCACCTGGCCTACACCACCACCTGCAGCATTAGGTCAGGCACTGGCAACAGGGACCATGCAGAAACCATGGAGAGGAAATCTGGAGCTAAGCCTCACCAGAGGAGAAAACACAGACTGCCGCCATATTCTCTGTGCTGGGACTGGGCAAAAACTTGATTTATCTTGCCCAATTCTGAGCAGCCTGCATCCTGAGACCAAGGAAGTGATCTCCGCACTCCTCTAAAATTGATCATTTGCCCAGAGAGGACACTCCAAGTGCATGGTACCAGAGAGGCAGATGTCCCACACCCACACTGGACCAAACACAGATGCTTGCAATCAGAGTGGGAGACCTAGTAGCAGACAAGTTGGGAGCTTTTCTTGGGTTGAACTGCTGAAGCAAGCTGAATGCTGGCAGCAAGGGCAGCAAAAGGAACACAGGAAGGAAACCTGAGGCAGACTCCCAAGGAAGCAATGGAGGAGAAGCCACCCCAAGGCCTGGACTGGGCTCCAGAGACTTGCCACCAGGGCCCAAGATCCAGAGACTGGTAACTGCTGGGGAGGAAGATATTGACCCCAATAGTGGTAGAAACAGCAGCTGGCAGAGAAACTAAGCAGACTTTCTAATGCTTGGACAGAAAAGTGCTCCAGGGTGGCCTCTGCAGGACAACAGACCTGCATCTTGACACCAGGCACTGATCTCCATGTTGCATTGGGGCTGCTCTTTGTAACCTCAGAGAACATTGCCTGCAGTGCACAAGAACTGGTGGGTAATGGCAGATGTAGACCCCCAGATGATTCACCCTCCACCCTGAGCCAGCTGCTGGGTGATAGATGCAGACAGCAGAACTGACTGAGAAGGAGACTGATGGCAGTATCGATTTGTTTGTTTGAATATTTCATTCAGTTTCTTTGTTTGTTGGTTGGCTTTCTCTTTTCTTTCCTTCTTCTAGTTCTCTTTCTTTGTCCTTTCTCTGTTTTTGTTTGTGTGTGTGTGTGTGTGTGTGCATTTTTCCTTTTCTATTTTTCTTTCTTCTTTTCCTTTCTCCTGATTTCTCTTTTTTTTTCTCTCCTTCTTCCCTCTCATTTCCCTCCTATATTCTGTCTTGGACTCAGGTTGTGCAAGCATACCCACTGTAAGGTCATATTGTGCAGAGATGGAGAGCAAGCCCCAGTTGACCCATTCACTAGATAGCAAACATTATGACTTTCCAATAGGATCTGTATCCTTGCAGGTCCCCCATCCCCTAGTTAGTGCTCAAAATTGAAAAGAGACAGCACAATGTCCCATCCCCAGGCCTACTACATAATTGAACAAACTTGGAACCCCAGCTTAAGAAAGAACAAAAGGTAAAGCAAATATCAGAAGTGACTGTTCTCTATTTTCCACTGAACAGTGGAATTAAAGAGAAAGATAAGAGAACTGCTACAAATGAAGAAAAACCAATGAAGAACTGCTGACAACCATCAGAGCTCCAGCAAAGAGTCAGTGATAGAAAAAAACGGTTACTGGGGCACAAACAATGGTTATGTCTGAGAATGATGGCACCCAGGAGGTACTTTTGAAGATCAGAGAATCATTGGATAGAATGAATAAAAACCAAGAAATGCAAGGGCTGAAACTAAATGAAATTGTAACAGCTAGACAAACTCAAGAAAGCATACTTAGAAATAACAGAAATAAATCACCCCATCCAGGAAATAAATAACAAACTGACAAACATGGGGAAAAGAATTGACCAAGCAGAAGAAAGAATCTCAGAGCTGGAAAACTAAAATATGGAATTAACCCAGTCCATTAAAAATATAGGGGAGAATATACTTAAGAAGAAAGAAGAAACTCTCCAAGATATGTAAGATTTTATCAAGAAACCAAATCTATTTCTGATTGGAATACCTGAAATAGAAAGAGAAACAAACAGCAAACTCCCTGGAATAAATATTCCATGAGGTCATTTAAGTAAACTTCCCTCATCTGGCCAGAGAGATGACTATACAAGCACAAGAGATTCAGAGAACCTCTTCAAGACATCTTATGAGAAGATCAACCCACAGACACATAGTAATTTGCCTACATAAAGTATGTATAAAAGAAAAAAAATCCTAAAGGCAGTAAGGGAAAAAGTTCAGACTACCTATCAGGGGAGACCAATTAGAATTGCTGCAGACTTATCTGCAGCTAGAAGGAATTGAACCCCAATCTTGTAAGTTCTCAAAGATAAACAATTTCAACCAAGAATTTCCTACCCAGCCAAGCTAAGCTTCATCAGCAATGGAGAATTAGAATCCTTCCCAGAACTTCAATTCC